>JANHFL010007280.1:0-16785 GCA_032468155.1 Oxyrhabdium leporinum | reverse complement strand
TCAAAGAGAGAAGATTGGTGATTTTGATTGGTGGTTATGATAATTTTCTTTGGGTAATCAGACTAAAACTGCAGGTGATAAAGAAATAAACTTATTGTGGCATTATTTAAGGGCTAGCTTTAAAGAGAAACTGTAGAGTACTTCCTACTTCTGATTGCTGTTTCATCATAGAAGCATAGGAAGGAGGTAGAATGTACAGTATTTTAAACCTTGGTGAAAAGAAATAATATGGTACAACAGAGAGGCTGAAGTTAGTTCCTAGTTTCTACTTCTCTATTTTATTTAAAGGTTCAAATGAAGCATGAGAATAATATGGATTTTCTAAATAAGTGAATCGTGAACTAAGAAGAATTTTGTTCTAGAAACAAGTTTAGAGGAACTGATATGGAGCAATCAGTTTATGGCACAAACATATAATTTAGAGTGTTCTAACAACCAAAACAGTATCTAAATTCTTATTTTATGTTCAGCTGTTCATTTTATTGTTGGTTTGATAGACATATATGTTTGTATTATGGAATTTTTTAATTTTCCTAGTAGGTGTTAGAGAGCAACTATCCCAGTCAGGTGGAGGGATCAAACGGGGAATTAGCATGGATTTGTAAACGCAAGGAGGCAAGGTCTTTGAACCATAACTAGTCTTTCCCAGGCCTATTTGCCAATCTGGGAAGAGTCCTGTGAAAGTGACATAGAACAATAAAGCAGCTAGTATAAGCTCTACATGTGTTGCTCTGGTCGTTTGTGTCTGACAGTAGATCTTTTTAGTGCTGATCTACCTTTCTTGTTCGCTCTAATGCAAGAATAGGCTACTTTTCATTTGGAAAGAGTAGGATTATCAGCCCAGCCCATAGTTGCTTTGAAGGTGATCAGCCATTTTGCTGCTCTGTGCCAAGTGTAGACACCTCTTTGCTGGTGCAAGCAGGGCATTCTGGCAAGTATGCCTTGCCCATTGGCCATTTTCTACTGGTGCAGTGAGCTGCCTGCTGAGAAACAACCTTGCGTCCTCCTCCCATCAGTGCAAACAGTAAAATAATGAAAAGATGTTTCTTTTAGCAGGTTCAGCAGAGGGAGACCAGATAAGGGAAAATGGTGGTATTTGCTTTCCTGGCTTGGCTAGAAGGGAAAAAGAGGAAAACAGGGATTGTGCTACTGCACTCCAGAGAGAACACCTGGTCATTGTTATGGCCAAAGTTGGGATGTACATTTTTAATCATGGTTAAATTTTATTTGAGATTATTAAGCAAAAGATTTTTTAACTGAACACTACAGAAGGGTTAGCCTGGCAGTGATGAGAACAGCCTTCTCTCCCCTGGTGTTTGGCACTTATAGATCCTCTTCAGTCTGGCTTTAGGCTTGGCTTTGAGACAAAGTGCTTTGATTGCCCTATGAAATGACTTTTGATAAGAAAAAAACAAAGTGTATATGCCTATTGGTTCTTTGAGATCTTTCAGCATGATACTATCAATCATGGTCTCATTTAATTTATTTAAATGACTGTTTAAAAAGAACAGAACCAACCCCCCCCAAAAAAGCCAAATAATAAAAAGAAAATTGAAAGGAGATTTGTAAGCAATATAAGAGTAAATAAAAATTTCAAAGTAACACCAAATTAGTGCTATCATGCTGAACTGAGTTGGGTGACTGTTTTTCACTAATTATGTAAAAGCTGAACAATTCTGCTCTCCTTGGTGATTTTCTGCAGTAGGTAACATAGCGTCAGAGTAATTGACACAGAGTGGAAAAAAAGGTGTTTCCAGAAGGTGATGTGGGAGATTATAGTTCTGCTTTGTGGTATTTGCTCGGGACTCAGTTTTAGTCCCAATGTTATTTTATATCTTACATGGAACCTCTTGGGTTAATGATACAGGATTATATTGCCATTAATAAGCAGATGACTTATTTTGGATCAGCTTTTATTTTTATTCTCCAGTTTTGTTTGCATTTTATGCTAATTGTTAGAGGCTTTTTTTCTGAAGTTTTAGATTTATTTTAGTAACTGTCTAATCCTTCCAGAACATCGGTTATTGCATAAATTAGAAATGGAATAAATACAGTTAGCAAAACTACTGGAATTCTCAGTTACAAAACCAACAGCTAAGAACTTGTTAGTATTCAAAATACTAGCTCCACAAGACTGGAGAAGACTTACATAAATAGAACAGTTGGAGTGGTCCAAAGCCTACTGAGAGAGCATGTGGACTTTTTAAATAAAATAAGAAATTGGGAAGTTGAAATAAGTAACTGAGAATCAGTTTTCCCTCAACTGATAATTGAAAAGCAATCATCTACCAAGGTTGTTTAAACAAAACACTGAATTGTTCTGGGTAATAAAGCACAAAGTAGAAGTGTTATTATCTTTAAGGCATTTTTGAAGGGAGGAAAACATGCAGTTTTGAGGTATTTCATTAATATATTGATTCCATTTTTTTACCATTAGTTCAAACTAAGTTTTGCCAGAAGAAAAACCAAATCAAGAATATATACAGTTTCCCTTAGTGTTTTCATAAATGATACTTCATTTAATTGTTCTCAATTTGATTATCTTTAATTCACATGCATTTTGACACTGAACATTTCTGTCTCCATTTTCTACTTTATTTACAATATTCCCATGTGATGCTTCCCAGAACAAAAAGTGCTTTAAAGTAGCTTTTCTTATTCTTGGGACCCACAACACTGCTCTTCCTTCCTCAGGACTATAAGCCTTTCTTCCAGAGGAGAGCTGCAATACAAGCTTGTTGCTGTATTGATTGCATGATTTGTATGGCCACCCATGACTCTAGGCAGTGAATAAAATTAAAAATGTAAAAACAATTGAAATAATACAAGAATTAAAATACATGCCAGCTGAGAAATTTTATAGTCACCAAAATCATTGAATGATGATTCAGAATCATAAATTCTGAAACGTTTACATTTTTTATACATGATAGTCTAGCCAGAAAAAAAGATTTATTTTCAGTATCTGCATATCTTTCATCTTCACAGCTGCTCAAGGAGAAGAGATTCCAGATATTTCCTTAGGAAGCTCAACAGGAATTGGATGAAGCCCAGATCTGGCTTTTACATTATCTTCTAATTTATGTAGGATGTAAACATTATCAATAGTAGTACTCCTCACTGCACATATGTTTTCTATTGGCTATGTTTTACAACTCTTACTCAATATAGATTCATTAATTAACATATGAATCATATAACAAGAGGAAAAATTAAAAACTTCAGGCCTTCGTATGTAATGCTATTTACTTTAAAACAGTAGCATTTCAGCTCCTGCTGCATTGTAGCAGACTACATATCTTCTGGTGAGGGAAGATAATAGGCACTTTTAGTACACAAATGGACAATTGACAGGGTTTTTTTAAATAACTCTTGCAAGGAGTATGCTGGAATGTAACTAAGAAACCAACATACAATAATTAATAATATTATTGCAATCAGTAAGTAATATAAGGTGGAGTTCCACTACCCATAACTTCTTTTTATCTGATATGGGTAATAGCGCAATATAGAATTAGAATAGAGCTGGAAGAGACCTTGGAGGTCTTCTAGTCCAGCCCCCTACTCAAGCAGGAGAACCTATACAATATGTTTAGTTCGGTCTTTTTTGAAATCTATTTTAGCAATTATGATTATTGTAGCATTCCTACAACAAGAAAAATTGCTGTTTTATTAAAGTTTGTATGCTTTAATTTCTTTCAAAGTGATTACTTGCCCTGGCAATTTGTCAGGTTGCCTGGTCACTACAAAGGTCAACAGTGCTGTTGCCTATATTTCAAGATGTCTAACTTCAGAGTTTTCTTTTCCACCTCTCCACCAAAATGATGTTTTCCACCAATGTAATATATAGACTATGTATGTATGGTGCTTCAGCAGCAACTGTGACAATGATGTATTGGCGTTTGGGGTCTGTGTAGCAGAAAGTCCCCACTCAGTTACACTTGCCTGTCACATGGTAACCTGTGTAGGAACAAATACTACAACTGATAGGTGCACTGTTTGGCAGGGTCAGCTGAGTCAGAAGTGGACAACTCTCTTGATTTACTGAGAAATTCCCAGCACCAGATCCACAGGGATGAAGGATCAGTTGTCTGTGCACCTAAAATTGTTCCACACTAAACAGTTAAAGAAGCAGAGCAGAAATCAGCAGTAAGCATATGGCATATTTATGCAGGCATACTTTCTGTTGCTTCCTAAACTGTAGAAAAGCACATTAAACCAGTTGCCTCAATGTACCCAAATCTAAATGAACCACTTTGAGTTCTATCACTAATTACGTTCTCTCTAGCCATTTTTAAATTATCAACAGATTAAGCTCTATAGATATCTTGCTCTAATAAATGATATGTTTAACATTTAGCTTGGGATGCAAAATGGAGAACTATTGCACGCAAGATATTTTCCAATTCAGTGAAGTCACATCAGCAGCTATTAAGAAATAATAAAGTTGTCAAACAGCAGTTTTGCTACATCCCTACTAGCATGGTTCTCTTCTAATGTGAATTGTTCCTTTAATTGGAGTTTAGATTTGAATTTAGTTTCTGCTGGTTGTAAAAAATGCACATCAGTACCGTAGCTTTCCTAATCATCAGTGCTGACTTTTGTGACAATCTCATATCTTTTTACAAAATGGTGAATTGATATGCAGTCTGTGTGAGAAATAATACTCACTCAAGAGTTCTCCTAATTAGGCAGTCCTACAGCTTAATGGGCAGAAATTATTCCAGCATGATGAGGCTTCAAAACCACAATCGATTTGCACCTAAGACTTAGTTTTGAGTCACTGCCAATTTTTTAAATGCCTATCATTGTCCAGTAAGATTGGATTGTGCAACTCAAGTTCTGAGAGGGAAAACGTATTATTAGCATGGGCTCTTTCAGTTTCAAAATTTCTAAGATTGACTTAGTTTTTACTCCTGTTTAGTCCTACAGCTCATCAAATCTCAGAAGTTTCCTAACAAGCTGGTCATTGTACTAGAGACAGAAAAGGAAAAAGCACAAAGGAAAGAATATGTCTTTGCTGACTCTAAGGTAAAATGCTCCCTTCTGAGTGTTTTAACATAGCAGAAACATTACTATTCATTTTATGGCTTTATTTTCATTAATTACAAATGCAAAATGATGCATTTATTTATTTATTTATTTAAAACCTATCCCTTTTTTCTGTTAAATTGATGTTGAACATTTTACAGAGATTTTCAAAGGATGTATTTAAGGATAAATAAATATTATCTCTAGCTGTTCAGCTTGGATTATCAGAAACAAAGAAAGTAAACTGTGAACCAGAAGAGAAGAATGCTCAGTTTAATTGTTCAAGAGATCTAGACAGCTTAACTGTGACATATCTGTGTACGTTGGATAGGATGCTGTTGCAACCGCATTTTACTGTGTATGCACACATAAATACACAGAAACTCCTCAAGATAGATCTGAGGGACTACCAGAGAGGTATTCAGGAAGCACTAAAATAAAGTGGATGCTCAATAAAAATAATGAACAATAAACAATATAACTTCAGAATGATGTGGGTAAGTACAGCATAAGTCATACAGATGCTATTAAACAGAATATGGAATAAACATATTATTGACACTTCTGAATAAAGGACATCCCCAGGCATGCCCAGATGTCTATTATTTGATATGTGAAGCTTGTTTTCGTGTCCATCTTGATTCAGGCTCATGTTAAATATATATAGGGAAGGTTAATTGATCAAGTTACTTCAAGCTATTGACTTGAATTTGTTTGAAATATCAGTTTCTTGTTCCAGACTTATTTTCTATTGGCAAAGAATGAAGATTTACATCTTCCATATAAAACAATCCAAGGGATTTTCCTCTTCCAAATTGTTTGGGTAAATTATATTTAGGATTCAGGATAATAATTAAAAGTCTTACATAACAAACACAGTCTGGTCACTAATAATTTCTGTTTCGTTCTTAAGGAAATGTGCCCAGTTGCACAGTAGAATTAATTCTAATTAATCTTAAACACTGAATCAGATATAGTTTTTAAGGAGATTATATATTTTCTCTAAAAAAGATACCTATCTTTCTCCATAGGTATAAGACATAACCTGAATTGCCACATGTCCAGGTTAAGAATGATTGCTATAAATGCTTGATAGTGTATAAATAGCTATCTTCCTATGTTAGTAGCTATCTTCCCATAGCTATAGTTGTCTGGGTGGTTTATAAAAATACTTAAAACCAATTAAGAACATATATAAAGACAAAATATAAAGACATTTTTGCCCCTGAAGGAAAGATAGGGTATCAATTGAATTAATGAATAAATGCTGTATTATGATATCACATGAATGCTTAAAATAATACACAATAAATGCCTGGGAAAAAGAAGAATCTATTTGCTTGCACTGTGGACATTACATTGGATTCAAGGCCGGTCTCCCTGTGGAGGTCATTCCATGAATCCTGAAACTGAGAAGGTCACTTCGTTACCTTCCTCTGGATGCCGTCATCATCTGACTCTTTACTTCAGGAGTGGAGGGCCAAACTCCTATTGTCACAAGCACTATAATCAGGCACTATATTTTCTTATGTAGCCCAAGATAAGGTAAGAGGAGCCCTTCCCTCTTTGCAGTCAGACTGTGATGTCAGTGAATTGGCAATCATATCTACAACATGTGCTTTTGCATGAATCATAAGGGTTTTTGTACTTGTGCTGGAACTCTATTCTACCAGAACACCATCAGCTCAAATGGAAGCATTTGCATGTCTCAAAAGCTTCCTATTGCAGATATTTTATCCATTAAGATCAGCTCTCTATGATATCTCTAGATTGTCTTAGGGAAGGAACTATTCATACTCATTGTGTATGGAGATCTATGGGTGTGCTTATCACTTGAACAGGGTTTACGGTAATCTAACCTTACTGCATCCCAGTATGACTGACTGTCCCATCATAGGCTTCTGCTTGGACTGTACTTCAACTGTTGTTTTTAAAAAGTGATTTTTAAAAATATATAATCTTTCTCTCTCTCTTTTTCTGTGTTTATGCCCACTCAGAACAGAAAATATGAACACACCATTTTTAATTTTTTCTTATTTTATTATCCATGGAAAGAAAGTCCAAGTACATCTGGAGAACATTTCATTAAAGAAAATACCATAAAAAAATAATACCATCTCAATACCTGCTCTGTTCACGAATGCAAGAAGCTGACTAATTTGGATTCAAATTCTGATAGCTTAAAGACAACAAAATCAAATGTTTTATCTCAGCAGTTTACTGAAAATTCTTTGAAAAGCTACCATACCATGACAGAAGTAAAACTAAGGAAGGATTTGAACTGATCTAAACATTTCTGTGTTTAGCATTTTGTCCAGCTTCTAAATAATTAAAAATAGTCTTAACTATAGATTGAAACCAATTCAAAGAAATCACTTACAAGTTGCTATCGTACTAAGGCTGAAACTTTCTATCCTCTTGGCACGTGTCATTGTGAAAGCATTTTTCTATGTACATGTAACAAATGAAGGGGCTCTTTGATCAATAACACTGAGTTAGTTATAGTATTTCTTTTCTTTTTTCTTTTTACTCTTCCATTTTTCAGAAAAGAGAAGGCTTCTGCCAGCTTCTACAGCAAATGAAGAACAAGCATTCTGAACAACCAGAGCCTGACATGATCACCATTTTCATTGGGACCTGGAATATGGGTATAAATTTCAAATTTATGTCCTAACCTCTGCTATACAATTACTGTCTTGTCAGAAAAGAGGAAAATGAAGAGTTTCCAATGGGAAAAGGGAGATAGCACAGATCTCTGGGTCAGATATTCTGCACATTGTAACTAGCAATCTGTGATAACTTGAGGTGTACAGAAAAAAGAATCTGGTCCACTCTATTGGCTATCTTAGTACAGCAACATTCTGATCTGGCAAACTTATTAGAGATTCTTTTTAAAAAATACATACATACATACATACATACATGCATACATACATACATACACACACACACACATACACACACACACACACACACCTGACATAACTGTACAGCATTGAGCCTTTCTGTTAATCTTCTGTTATTTTATGTAGATATTAATATAAATTGCCAGAAAATGTTTTCTGTAATTCATATCACACTCCTCTGATAATGTACTAATCCCTAATGCAGCTTCTTTTCCCAGTGTCAGTAACACAGTTACTGTACTGTTCTTTAGAGAATAGTATACTTTCTTTTCAGAAGTGTGTGCCTGTGCATGTTTGTGGATATTTTTGAATGGAAAGGGACAAATGCTATCTAGACTTTGGCTGTTGCTAACATTTGTGCTGGTATGGAATGTGCTGAAAGCAGAATGCTTAAAACAGAATCTGTGTTAAAATTATTTTCTATATCCCTATCACAGATTTTCCAGCTACCTCTTGGTTATATTGCTCAACTGCTTTAAGTGGAATGCATGTAACTGTTCTGACCTAGGCTTCCCAAGATCATGAAGCAGACTCCTTGTCCTGATAAAACCATTTCTCTCCAGAAAAGTCCTGGGAGATAGTCTTTCATGAGATTTCACAACTGCAGACTGATATCTTCCAAATGCCACATTGTAGCAATTACTTGGCAAGAAGTCAGGAACAAATCTTCACCCTAATGAATTGAACTAATTGTCTCCTTTAAACACCACTCCCTTTTCGCTCCTCTTTTATTCCCTATGGGAGGGGCCATTCACTGTCCACCTGAGCCTTTACTCCCGAGTCGACTCTTGTTCCTTAACTATTTCCTTCTCCAGGCAGCTCTGCACATGCACACACTGGGAACAGTCCCCAGCTGTTCTTCTGCCCACTGATCTCTGACTCTGAAGGCAGCTGATAACTGTCAGATGGCCCTGGCCTCAACTCTGCCTCCGACACAGAGCACTCGACAGAGCCTTCCCCAGACTCCAGGATTGGCCCATGTTCCTTCCAAACCTCCTCACTGTCCGAATCTGCTTCCAGCTCCACTGGCGAGCCACAACAATAACATATAGATCAGGGCTGTCAAACTCATGGCCCATGGGCCAGATGCATCACATGCTGGCCAACCCACACCCTGTTTAGCGAAGGGGGGAAAAGTTGTGATATGTTACATGACGCTGCCGTGGCAATGCGAGTTTGACACCGTTGATATAGACGATCTCTTACTCTGTTTTTACATGGCAGTATAATCAGAGCTTATTCACAGCTCTGTGGGCTTCTTTCCTCATATTTGTTCTTGATTTGTTTTAAAATTGCATAGCAAAGTAAAATAATCTACAGGTGTAGCTTTCTGTCAGAACTGCAAATTTTATAAAAGCTGGTTGATTCTCTTCCCTTTGCCATTTATTTAATTATGAAACTATCTGTTGGGAAATACAGGGATAGCCTGTTCAACAGCAATAAAGGTAGAATAAGGTAATAAATAGTTCCTTATATGATTATGTCCATAACCAAATGGGATTCTACATACTATATATTTCTTCAGGGTCTTGTGGATGGGAAAATAAGGCAGTGTTTGTTCCAGTTTTAATACCTGAATATTATCAAATAGGGCTATAATAAGTCTTTTTATAGGAAAGTTGGGGAATATAATCTATTATCTATGGTCCTCTTGCCTCATTTTGCAGTTACTGAACACTACTAATTCATAGTGACAAAATGATGTTTTTTGTGGTTCTATTTTAGTTACTTTTTAAAGCCTCCAAATTGGCTGAGGTTTAGATAGCTTTAATGCAACTATTAAATACAGTAAATTGGAGAACCCAGTTTCATAGATTTTTTTGTTCATCTTCCTTCATAGTCTATTTTGCAATCTGTGGTCTTCAGAGGCAAAAACATATGGCTTAAAAGTGAAGCAGCACTAGCTTCAATGAAGGTTGTCCAACCCTAGTAAAGATTGAGCTAGATTCATTATTATGGTAGTTTCTTATGCTCATTTTGGTTTGGGATTTGCTAATCAAGGTGATGCTCCTCCACCAAAGAAGATCAGTTCCTGGTTTCTCTCCAAGGGACAGGGTAAGACCCGTGATGAGACCGCTGACTATATTCCACATGACATCTATGTGATTGGAACACAGGAAGACTCCTTGGGGGAAAAAGAATGGCAAGAGATTCTAAGGCATTCCTTACAGGAGATTACCAGTATTAGCTTCAAAGTGGTAAGAATTTTTATTAAAGTTTAAAATTGTGGTTGGAGACTAGATTGCAAACAATAATCATCACTTCCAAAATGCATCTGTATTTGCTTTTTTGAAATGATACATTAGATGTTCCTAAAGACATTAGATATAGTAATAAAGTCTTCAAATCAAGCTCAACTTGTGACTTCATGGACATGTAGTTTCCTTGCCAAGGAAACTCTAAATGATCTGGATGGAGCACAAGAATCTCCCTTTGAGCTAGTTCCAAAATGGAGTCACTGTTTAACAGCAAATATTTGGGCAATCCAGTAACATTAATCCTGACAGTTACTATGGATGAAGTTGTAATCCATTGAAAGTTCATGATTTGGAAGATACTATGCTATAGTATGACAAAGTTGCTTTTATCATTCAGCTACAATGTTAGTTAAAACATGGCTCCATTATAATAGTGTGACTATGTACTTAGATTTATTCCACAATCCTTAAATGAAAAATATCTATAGAAAATATAGTGCTAACACCTCTTCAGCATTCTGCTTCTGTTTAGTACATTGTTTCTGTACATAATTGATTCTCATTAGAATTTTGACCATGACGATATTCAAAAAAACTCAATATAAGTCATTGGAGAAGGGTTATGTATAGTCCCTAGTTATTGTAATCCAGACACCTAGATTTAAGTGGAGGTGTGTGGCAGCTGATTCTTACTTTTTTAAAAAATTAGATAGCAATCCATACTCTCTGGAACATCAGGACTGTTGTATTGGCGAAACCCGAACATGAAAATCGCATAAGCCATCTCTGCATTGATACTGTGAAGACTGGAATTGCAAACAGGCTGGGTAAGATTTGGGCAGACATCCAAAAAAGGCATTTTAAATTGCTATTTTTCAGATGTTGACCCTCCTATGCTATAAAATAAACTGGAACAAAGTTACCTTTGTTGTATATAGGTCTCTAGTTATTTACTTATGAAATTGCAAACAAATCAATGTTTATTTGTTTATTCAATTTATATGGTCACCCATTTTACTCTGACTGGGTGGCTAACTTCATTAAAAAAATAAAAGCACAAATTCAACTTAAAAGCTAAAGAGAAACCTATAAAAACCACTAAAGAATATACAAAGTGCCAAGGCTCCAAGGTATCTCATTCAGTCCTACAGTCTGATTCAACTAGGTTTATAGCCCCAGCACCGGGAGGAAGAATCACGTGTTTAAAATCTTTCTAAACACTAATGGAAATCAGGCCATCCAAGCTGCAGGGGAAACACTGTTTTGGACAGCAGTTGTCATAACAAAGAAGTCACAATAAAGGGATCTATAGCTTGTCTGAAATATGCCAGATGTAATGGAATGTGCAGAGAAAATTGGAGATTGCTGATCCGGTAGATAATTGCATGCCATGCAAGATTTTATAGGTGACAACCAGCACCCTGAATTGCACCCAGAAGCCAGTGCAGCTCAGGAACTTATGGCATTATATGGTTATACTGCACTGTCCATCAAACTGCCTTTGTTGCTTCATTCTAAGCCTTTCAATTTAGGAATAGACTCAATTGGTACATAGAGTTGTGCAAACAACCCACGTATTGTGAACCAACTCCAATGATGGAAGGGGACCCCAAAGCCCATAACTACTTAATCTTGCTAGGGTTGTGCTGAAGCCTTACCTATAGCTTCTGAGTACCAAAAAAGAACATTAACATTGATTGATCAGGAACAAAGATGTATAATTATGTACCATTGGCACTGATTATACTTTATCCCATGAGGTCAGTTGATGATCTCACCTAGTGGTTTCATGGAGATGTTTAACACAGCAGGAAGAGAACAGAGTCTAAGTCACTTTACAAAGAGGAACCTAGGGCTAGATCTCTCCCTACCACTAGTATTAATGGAACCAGCCTCAAAGTAGAAAAATAACTGCATAATGGTCCTTCCCATTCTCAATCCACTAAATTGTTCTTAAAAGACAATTTTAATAAAGTTGAGGACAATATTGGTTATCTCCATAAAAACTGGAACTAGATTTGGAATATCTTCATTAAACTGGGTATTAAAAACTGAGCCAGTTCAGTTGGAAGTTATCATTAATGTACTTTTGAAAATATTTTATACTCTAAAAAATAAACCAAAGTTCTATATAGTAATACCTTTTGTAATTCAGTCTTTAATGATAGAGCAGCCCAAGCTCATAACACCATAGTTTGGGATGCGAGGAATCTCATACTGACATAGAGTTCCATTTATCCTGCTGATTAGATTTCATTCATAGTTAGAAAACTACTGCTGGAGTTTTCCTTGTGTTCCTGTTAATTGAACCCATAAGGTTTTTTAGACAAAACATTATATGAAAACAGAAGTTGGGCCCCCAAGAGCTAAGAAAGACATGTAGAATTACTTCTGAACAGTTTATTTTATTATTTCTCACCTATAGACAGAAATCTTGCAAAACTAAGCAAGTATTTGCATAACTAAAGATACTTTCTGAGAATTGCTAGGGAAGAACCTTCTTAACTCTCTTTCTCCCAACAAACTACCTAAGCTTTGCTGTCTCTTTGCCTTCTGGAATGGAGCCCTCCTTCCTGGGAATCCAGATTACATTCCATTATAACAGGATTTGGAGCTGATGTAAGTTAGCATTGGATTTTAAGGCTCACTAACTGCTCTATATTGTGAAGATGGCCCTAAATCAGGCAATTGACCTGTTCTGTCTGTATGCTTCAATCTAAGTTTTCCCAGTTCTTGACAAGTCCTCATGATCTATCCATCACATTGGTTCTTCATATAATCCGAGCTAAGTTATGATCATAACTTTAATTTTTTGATTCTCAAAATTTAAAAAAACCATGATGTGCTTCATTTTAAAATGTCTTATTTTAATAAAAAAAAAAAGCAGATGCAGAAATGAAAAGAAAATAGAAACAGTTAAAAAAATGGAAATAAAAAGGCATAATAGAAGAAATAGATATAATACAAAAACCTCAATCCTTAAATAGCAAGCTAAATGTTGACTACAAGGGGAAATACTAATCAGGCTCTCTACAACATCAGTAGAAAAATAATTAATTAATTTGCAAGTTTCCCATATATACCTTTTTACAACTATTCCCTTCTATGTAAAATGAACGCAATTAAAATAGGAACTAAGTGATTATGAAGATATTATTTGGATACAATAAAATAATAAAAAATCTGTTTTTGGTTTCCATAGCAATTGATGAGATATGCAATTGTTTCCCTAATTACAATTTCCCCTGGTACTCCATTAATGCCATTCTGGTAGATTTTTTTTCAGATGTATTTTTTTCTATGAAATATCTCTACCCAGTGTTTATAAAATAAATGACTGCTATATACATACATATAGTACATACATACACATTACATAATATTCTAATTACAGGAAAAACAGGACAAGTTTGGAAGGACAGTAGATAATGTATAATGTATGTGTAAGCCAAGACATAATGGGGGGTGGCGGAAAATAAACCCAACCAACCAAATACCTCATAAAGATCTACACTACTTTTCATACTAAGATTTGGCTCATAGAAGTGCTTCCACAAATCATTACAATCCACACCTATCTCTAAATTGAATGATTAATTATATCAGTTATGCCTATTCAGATATGATATGAGAATCCAGGGATGCTTATTAACTTTGCAGGTATATGCATCTTTATATTACAGTTTACTTTCAGAAATAACTTTGCAGTGCTATGTGCTTTGCAATACTATGTGTTCAATTAAAATTAACATTATAAGGGATTCTTGGTCTATTTTCAGAAAACTAATTGATTGAGTTTTGTTGAGTGATAAAGAGAAATTCAATTTTTGCTTTTGAAAAAGTTTTTGAGGAAACCTTCAGGAGGTTTCTGTTTCTCAGTTCTGCATCCGCAAAGAAGCACTTTAGCTTAAATAACAAGAGGAAGGATTTATTTTTAAAACTGTTTTGTTTCTTCTTTCGTTTTCTTTTTCCAACAGGCAACAAAGGAGCTGTGGGGGTGTCATTCATGTTTAATGGAACCTCATTTGGGTTTGTGAACAGCCATTTGACTTCAGGAAGTGAGAAAAAACAGAGGTAAATTATTATTACCTTCCTAAGGGCCATCTGAGGCACCAGTTGCTTGCTAGTATAGAGTTTCCACTGAGTATAAATGGATAATCAGATTCAAAAAGCTAGAAGTGTGAAGCTTATCACTGTGAAGATAACTAGAAGATTCATTTCTGAGCATGAGAAATATGGAACCTTTCAGATGTTGCCCTAACCAATATGATCAGTAGTATACAGGTAGTCCTTGACTTACGTGATTGAGTCCAACATTTCTGTTGTTAAGTGAGACATTTGTTAAATGAGTTTTGCCCCATTGTACGACTTTTCTTGCCACAGTTGTTAAGTGAATCACTGCAGCTGGTAAGTTAGTAATCCAGTTGTTAAGTGAATCTGGCTTCCCCATTGACTGGGCTTGTCAGAAGGTCACAAAAGAGGATCACATGACCATGGAACACAGTGAAGTCATAAATATGAACCAGCTGCCAAGCATCTGAATTTTGATCACATGATCATAGGGATGCTGCAAAAGTCGTAACTGTGAAAAACATTCATGAGTCATGTTTTTCAATGTCATTGTAACTTTGAACGGTCACTAAATGAACTGTTGTAAATCGAGGACTAACTGTAAATATGCTGAGAATCAGAATCCCAGAATTCTGATCTACTCCATCATTAGATGGATTAGTTTTCCCAGTGGCTACTGATATCTTTACTCAGAACTAAAGGATTTAGAGCAGGGGTGTCAAATTCAAGGCCCATGGGGTGATTATAACTGGCCCATAGGGCCGACCTTGAAACAGCGAAGGACCGGCCTGTAGTGCCTCTGCCAGTGAAAATGAAGCTTGGGAGGGCCGCAGGTAGCCCTCCCAAGCTTCGTTTTCACTGGCAGAGGGTTGCAGGAAGCCATTGCAGCCACCCAAGCTCCATTTTTACTGGCAGAGCACTCAGGCTGGCCACCACGTGCCCCCCTGACATGAGTGACATTGAGCTGGCCTTGCCCACCCTGGCTACGCCTACCCGGCCCCCAAGGTCAAACACAACCCTGATGCGGCCCTCAATGAAATCGAGTTTGACTTAGAGCAGCATTCTATGGCTCCCACTACAAAAAATAGTAGATGGGGATATAATACCTGTTTTATGTTACTGACATGAAAATCAAACATCTTCAATGATTACAATACACTGTAGCCAAGTGTTTAATATCCTTCCCCATCTGTCACAATTAGGAACAGCTTGGAGGCAGTCATAAAAAACCTATAAAAACTGATACTAAATTGTAATTTTTAATTTTATATCAGTTCTATAGTGGTGGCTGCCTCCACTCTTTCATTGGTTTTGCAACTATTTTGTTTTTTACTTCTCAGTACCAAGTATTTTTTGAAATATTATTTCGGCATACTGAACGATGCTCATTTTTTAAGTAAATATCCTTATAATGTCAAGCCTCTCAGAATCACTTAGGTGAGATGGGCAGTGTAGAAACATGATGAATAAAATAGCATGATCTTTGCATTAGAAAACTCAGGGAGATTCCAAGGTTGCTGATTTATTAAAATGTCTTTAAGAGGAAAATGCCATCTAAGGGGAAGATCGCAAAATTGGGTGATATAATCTGAGCATGTCGGGTTATTAGAGAAATCTCAGCTATGCTGTTAGATGTTGTTGCTGTGTGACTGACACATAATTTACCCATCACATACAAGCTTCGTAGGATAGGCAACCATATTTTCCACAGCTAGGCAACAAAACTTATTTCTCCATGATCACAGAAATGAAGATGTTACCTCAGGGGTTAAAAAAAAGTCTACAAATGAAAACCATGGTCAGAAAACCATCCAGTAACTAAACTTGAGCTACATTTATTCTCTATCATTGCAAGACTGTACATGTTTAATATACTTATTAAGGATACAGAAAGATTACTGTGTTAAGGTGTAATCCAGTTTGTGAGTTGCTAGACAGTATGCTGCATTAATTACCTTGCCCTTATTACCACCAACCTCTATTCTGCCTCAGTAATGAGGCAATTTTACTGTGCAATGTAATGTGGGACCGTGTTACATGAAAGCACATAATTATCTCAGATTTCTTGATCTGGACACAAATATGTTGGCTTAGGCTGGGTGTGCTGACCAATGTCTGGCATTTGTAAAGAAACGTATCTGAGACAGACTTTGGGAGATGCTGCATTACATTATACTACCATCCTGCTATTTTCTTCTCAAATCAGAAGTTTATTCAAATAGCACCTTGGGAATGAAATAACAGTTTGGAGCAACTTTTACCCAAAACAGTAAAAAGACACAAAGACACAAACAAATGGAGGGGCAAAATCATTTCCAGGCGCTATGGTGTTCTCATCAGGACTGGAGCACTGTGTAACTGTTCTTCCCCTTTTCCTTTCTTTTTTATTGAAGAGTCAAAGATATGTTTTTAATACAAAATTAGAACACATGCTATATATACTGATTCAAGAAGCCATCTTTAAATATGGAACATATAGAACGCATTCCAAATAGGGGTGAGCTGTGGTGGTGGTCTCTCATGAAAGTAAGACACACAGACTTTGTATCTCGGGATGAGAGCCCAGAAACAATTCCAAA
>JANHFL010007278.1:14720-53365 GCA_032468155.1 Oxyrhabdium leporinum | reverse complement strand
TTTGGGGCTTGATGGTCCTATTGGAATATAATAACAACAGTTGATGGCTCTTGGTTTTTCTTTTTTCCTTTTTTTCTCTTTTTTGCTCTCTTCCTTTGCCCTTTTGCCTTTTTTCCCTTTTTCCCCTTTTTGGGATGGATTAGGGTTTGAAAACCTGAAGCAAATTTCCAGTTTCTCCACTGTTTCTCCACTTTTAGATGGACTTGGATCACAACTTAAATATTCGATTGTTTTGCCTTTTTCTCTTTTTTCTTTTCTCTTTCTCTTTTTGGCTTTCTCCTCCCCTTTTTTCTTTTTTTTGGAGGGACTAGGGTTTGAAAAATTTGAAATATTGGATTACTTCGCTCGGCTTTTTGATTCCACTGCCTTTTTTGGAAATTTTGGGAAATATTGGGATTTCCCCCACTGTGGATTACAATACCTATTCCAGGTGGATTACAATTATCATTTAAGATGAGCAGAAAAACTTCCTATTCGGCACCTTCATCCGCTGGATCTAGTCCTGCTGGGTCAAGACCATTGGAACTACTTAAACAACAAGGTAAAATGGAACCAGGACAAGAAGAAATAATAAAGATACTCCAGACTTTACGGGAAGAAATGAAAGGAATGAAAGAGGAGAATAAAGAAAGTATTAAACAAATAAGAGATGAGATGAAAGAAAATGCCAAAGAAATGAGAGACAATCTCGCTAAATTTGAAGAGAAAATCGAAAAGAAATTGGAGAGCTTTCAAGAACTATTGCAGAAAAGTGAGCAACGAACACAAAAGGTGGAGGAAAAGACAGATCAAATGGAGGAAAAACTAGGAGAAATTGATTCTAGGCTCACATTTGCAGATAGAGCGATCATTGGCTTGGAGATGGAAAAGGCAGACTTCTACCTAAGGTTCCAGAACATGGAAGAAGAGAAAGGTGAAAATCTACTAGAAATCATGGTAGAATTATTGGCAGGGTTTCTAAATATAACACACGAAGAATCTAGAACTAGGATAGACGAAGCATTTAGAGTGAATACTCGATATGCATCGAGAAATAAACTCCCCAGAGAGGTACATGTGAGATTCACTAAAAAGGCAACTAGATTAGAAATTATGCAAAAAGTGAGAGATTCACCTATGAAATATAAGGAGAAAGAAATTGTGGTCTTAAAGCATATACCGAGAAGAGTAAGAGAATTAAGGAGGGAATATCAGTTTCTGACAAAACATTTGATTAAAGAAAGGATTAATTTTAAATGGTTGATCCAACCTCCTTTTAACAGAAAGTAGAAATGGCTTAAATTCTATGAAAACAAGCAGTAAAGTGCTTATTTACCTTTGTTCCGTTTCTTCCTCTTTTGATAACTGCCTATTTTGGAAGTAAAAATTTTCTACTCAGCAATAGAAATCACAGAAATACTCAAGAGCACTGGCAGAGGAGTTGACTCATTATCCATCCACTCTGAAAGTAACCTAATAGACTGGTCCAGAAAAACTTTAAGTGTTTATGTATACCAAGAAAGAAACCTTTATTAACGGTGTTTTAGCGAAATAATAGAAGCTGCCATGGTTTAGTTTATGAAGAAAGACAATGACCTTTTTTAAAGCGTCTGCACAAACAGATGGAGAGAAGCATACTAGTGCTGCCCATTGTCCATTCATCCATTCTTCTTTTTATAAAAAGAATCTGCACCATTCAGAATCCTGATTTTCCAGTAAGCGAAAATGTATGAAAATTCTATGTGGTTAAAAGAGGCTCTTCCTACAATGATAGGAGGTTTCTATGTGGTCTTTTTAGTTTTCTCTTTTCATGCTGAGATTTGTTTGTTTAATATATGTAGCTGCCTATCTCATGCAGCACATACAAATAAGAACATAGACCCATTATTAAAATATAACATTAAAATACAGTTAAAATGGTTCAAAGCTATAATAACAAAAAAGACAAATGGTTCAAAGCTATAATAACAAAAAAAACAGAGGAGCATGCACTCTAAATGTACATACAGTACAGCCATTTAACAGGCCTCATACATCCATGGGATCCCTAGGCCTGATGGCAGAATCAGCTTTTTAAGAGCTTGCTCTAAGGCCAATAGTTGAGGCCAATCTTCCCTCAGGGAGATTGATGTTCCAGAGGGCAGGTACCACAGTAGAAAAGGCTCTCTTCCTGGGTCCCACCAAATGAAGGTGCTTGGTCAACAGGACACACATCATACCCCTTTTCTCAGATCTGATGGGATGGGAGATATATCTGAGAAGGCTTAGTCCCTCAGATAACCTGGCCCCATGCCATACAGGGCTTTAAAAACCATAACCAGCACTTTGAATTGAAGAAGCTAACCAGCAACTAGTGCAGCTCAAGAAGCAGAGATGTAACATGTACAGGTTTAGAAGCACACATAACTGCACTTTGAACTAACGATGATAACGGAAATTATACTTGATTTTTTAATTACGCAATACATGAAACACTCAGGATAAAATCTGCAGATTTCAGAATTTTTAAAAATCAGTTCATGAATAAAAAATTGTACAAAAATATATTTATGAAAGAATGACACAAACACAGAGAAAAGCATAATGGGAGAATGGTAAAAAACAAAGAAAAATGAATGTAAAATTGAATATAGGAATATTGTTGTGTATGAAAACTATAAACAAAATATCCGGATTCTGATCCATTTCATGTAAATTCTGAACTTGCTTCCAGTAGTTATTTCAGGTTGACATTTTGTTTATTTAGAACAACAATCTAAATAAAACTATTATGAAATGATCATGGAAGTAATTTAAGTCATTGGAGTAATGTATCCTCATCCAAACTGTAAGTTTGAAAAAAACAACACCCAATAACTATTAAGTTTGTAAACCCATATATAGTTAGAAAGCAGCAAGTTACTTTACAATAGATGAATATTCTAAGAATTGCTCTAAACTATAGAGCTATTTTTCTTTTCTTACTTTACCCAAGTCTCTTCTGTTACAATTTTTAGAAATAATGAAATACATTATTTTTGCTAGAAATATTTATATCAGTACATAAATTTGCCATTTTAATAGGAAGGGAAAATATTATGAATAGCTGCAAGGTTCTCTGATATATAGCAAAATATGTGTAAACTAGAAAACCAACAATTATATTGAAGTAAAGTACTTTTAAAACAATAGCCCCATCTGTTAGCAGGGGACCCTGTATATTTTGTTTTCCCAGCTGGTGAGGGGATATATGAAGGGATGTCTGAAACTTACCCAACATTTTTCTAATTTTCAACCTGAACTCTGTTGTTCTTCAATCCTTTATGTGGAATGCAATGCCCTGCAGTGGATACTCTTTGAAAAATACCAGTAATATATTTCTTGGTCTTAGTTAAGAGATAGGTTATAATGTTTTGCACATTGTTAGGCAAGTTAGACGTATTTTAAGAACAAAGGTGAATTGATTCTTTTCAATGGTAATACAAAAATTGGCATTTATATTACAATGAAGGTGATTGCAAAAAGATTGTAACAGATATTAGCACTTGGAATTTTTGCTCACAGTAAGAATGATCAGTAACACTGGACAATGATTAAATGCACATAAAAGGACCTGTGCATAGTGGCGTCTTCTCCAGTGACAAGAACCTTGCCTGTGTGCATGGAAAGATCTGAATGGGAATTCTTGTGTACTTGACTGTACACAAGGGTCTAAACATAACTTAAGTTTGTACCCATAAAATCACAGAACTGTGGAGATGGAAGGGACCACAAGGTTCATAAAGAGATGAAGAATCTACAAACTCCATACTGGTCCTCTGTTTCACAGATCATACCATCTATCCATCTTACCAATTATCCCTTATATTTAAACAAAATGTAGATCTTTGCAACTTATACTCATTATTTTTGGTGTAATTTCTGTAGCAAACAAAAGTAGTTCCTGACTATGTTTCATATAACTGCTTTTAATTACCTGAACAGTGATAATGTATTTTCTACAGTTTTTTTTTCCAAAATATAGAACTCAAATTCCCTCAGCTTGTCTTTATAAGTCATGTCCACAAGTCCCTGTGTCACCTTTGTCATTCTCCTCTGAATGTTTTCTAAACTGAGTATTCTTCTGGAAATATGGTGTCATCACACCAGCATAACATAGAGGGAAATAAGGATTTCATAATATGATAGATGCTCATAAGAATTGGAAGGACTTTCAAAAACAATATCGCTGCTTTTGAGAAAAACAACTTAAGAAATAAAATTAAATTAAAATTACCATAGCTGCAGACTGAGCTACATATGGACTATACAAAGCAAAAATACCATGAAAATTCCTAGATGTGTAGTTGTTGTCCATCATAAACTAATACCAATTAAAACAATAGCAATAAAAATTTAAAAAATGAAAAAAAAAATCTCTCAAACCACTGCATTCCTCATTTTTTCTCAATTATAAATCTAACAGCTTAACCATTACATGGTATTAACATATAACAAACTGTAAAACTCAGTGTGCTAAGAAAGGTAACAGCATATGGCATATCAATCCAGTTAATATTTGTAGACATTTGTGTTAAATCACAGGTAAGACATTGCCATATATCAAGTAAATTGATGTTCAAAATATACTTCCAAGCACACTGTATTTTGAGCACAAGAAGATGTAAAAGGAAAATTGAGAATTTGGATCAAACCCCTTCTTTATATACTTGACTTTCAAACAGCTGGCAAGCCATTAAACAAATGATTGGCAATGATTAAGAGAAAATTATGATATAGTGCTCACTAGCTCTCCAGTTTTCAACTGTAAATAAAAATGTAATCATGTTACAATGATCGGTTAAGAATATAAGCCTTTTTGTTTTGTTTAGCATCTCTGAAATAAATTGGGGGGCGGGGAGCTACCAGGATTTGTGCATGTTTAATGTTTTAAGAGTGATGCATAGAAACAGTACATTTAAAAAGTCTGAAAAGATTATTTGCCAAAACATATTATGTATCTTCTATTATTTAGGCAAACTTTGGAAGAATTATCTGCTCAATGAAAAGCAAAGAAGGAAGAAAATCAAATTACAGTAATTATAAAGCTAAAGATTTTCCAAAAGAATATCCAGTGGGTCATGTATAAGAATGAATCAGAAAGACCAGTGTTAGGCACTCAGTCTAAACTGAGCAGCACTATTAAATTAAAATGCATATTCTGTTTAGATTGGACTAGCCCCAATAGTAGAACAAAGTCAGTCTGTCTTAGTACCATAACCAAATTCTACAAGTTAACAGCTTTTTGTGAAAAGCTGCCATTTCAAAATGTCAATCAAGATGGAATATAAGTGGGAACTCCTGCAGAAATAACTAGCTGCAGGTTTGAAAAACATTTTTTTCATCTTCTCTGTTGAAAGTAGAAAAAAATAATAATAAAAGATATCTGAATGGGACCTCTTTTGGGTCCTGTAACTGTAGAACAAGATCAACAGAAACACCAAGAGCAAAAACACAAAAGAAAGTTGGCCATGCCTTAAAAAGTACTGTTTGAGAAGTGGCGAATTCTAGTTGCCAAGCAAGTGGAAATTCAATAATATGAACAAAAACAACAAAAAAACTTTTTATGAAATGGTTACTGGAGGCAAAAAAAAATATTACATCTCAGAATGAATTGTCCCTAAAGTTTGTCACTTTTTCTGTAGATGGTTGAACTTGAAGTAAGTATTTCTGATTGGTTTAAATGTCAACAAAAATTAAATAACTAGATAAATAAATAGAATTACCAGTATTGAACAGGCAAGTGGATAAATTTTGACTCTGAACAGTTTCTAATTCTGTAATATTTGTTTTATGTTTTTCTGCATATTTCAGCTTTTTTTGTCCTCCACACACACCCCTCTCAGAGATACAAATGGTGCCCAATGCCTTAGGGTTCCAGAAAGCCCTTGATTCTGTTTCCAGGACTGAGGTTAACTGTGGCTATCAAGTGACAGGGTTCTTGTATTTTTGTACTGTTTTTAGTCAGGGCTGTCAGTATATGTGGCTTTTAACTTTGTTAATTGTTTTTACTGGGTTTGTGGGCAGATTGGTAAACTGCCAATGTGTGACCATAACAAATTTAATAAAGTAAATAAAATACCATTTCAGATTGAAGATGAGAAGATGAACATATGAATTGCTCCTTAAATATAAATCATTATTTTTCATTAAAAAGCCCTGATACTTCACTTTTGCTTCTAGGCTAGTTTTAGAGGATCTAGAGGCAATTTGGTTTTACAATTAAGGCAGGAGGCTAGAAACCAGGAGACTGTGAGTTTTAATCCTGCCTTAGCCTGAAAGGGTGGCTCTAGGCCAATCACTCTCTCTCAGCCCACCTCACTCTGCAGGCTTGTTGTTGTAGGGAAGATAGGACGAGGAAGGAATATTAGCTATGTGCACCATCTTGAGTTATGTATAAAAGTAATAAAGGTGGGATTTAAAAAAATCTAAAATAAACAAATAAATGAGAGTACATTAAAACATCAGCTCCTTGTAATGTAAGACAACGTGAATAAAATACCACAATGAGACTGTTTTTTTTCCATGTGAAGGTAGGAAGATTATAATGATGAACAGAAAAAAGCAGCAAACTGCTACAAAACAGGGTAGGATTGGTAGGACCACAAGCAATATGGCAAAAGAAGCTGTTTCTTAGTCATAAGATAAATATTCAGTGAAAGAGAAAACTATCAGTGATGCTGCTGCAGATAATTAAAATACTGATAAGAAGAACTGAATCTGATTGTGATGGCTTTGTTAAGATAAGGGAGTTACATCTCATTGCAGCATTTCTAAGGACACTTCTGTCAAAACACCCAGTGTTATGCAAAATATAATTTTAAAAAAATCAGCAGCATAGCCATTTATGGTACTTAGCTACTGTGCTAATTTTGTAAACAACTGAGGTCACTCTCTCCAAATGCCACTGGAATCCTTGCAAGAACCATTTTGAAAGTCCTTAGCACAACATGGCACTAGTTGTGAAAAACTGGAGAGCTATGATGGAACTTATTTCACCGAAAGGCTGGATTCAGTCCTGCCATAATCCACGCTAAACTGTTTTGCTATATAAAAACAGGAGGCAGATTTATTTTCTATTTAGAATATAATATATTAAAATTGTATTTTCAATTTCATAGACTCTTGGTATAGTTTAGAGAACTACAAGAGAGATAGTCTTTGTTCCCAGGCTGAGGCATTACAGTAGGGGGTGAACAAGTTATAATCCTGAAGCCATTTTTGCAGATGAAAATTGGCAATGGAGATTCCCACCATTTTGTGCAGGGAAACTAATATAGTCAGAATATAGTTTAAAAAATAAAGAACAGCCACTTTCTCTCACACTCCATCCTGCAAATATCAGTTCTACCAACCACTGGCCAACGAGTTGCCGCCTTCAGATGTTCTAAAAAAAATTAAATGTAGCCTTCATTTCCCACTGAGGTAGGTTGAATGAGAGAATGATTGGCTCAGTCATACAATGTGTTTTCATAGTTGAGAAAACCTGGATCTTCTTGGTCTTAATTCAACATTTAATCACTATCACACTAGCTCTGTGCTGATACATGGTGACATTGGATCTTTCAATTTTTTTAACTAATGGAAACTAATAAACTAATGGCTTATTAACAATGTAATCAAGTTTTTTTATAATGCAAGTTTCCAGGCTTTGATTTCCCATTCGTTTTACTGTAGGTGTTAATACTGATGTTATTTTAATCTACAGAGTTTTTAAATACGTAACTTTAACACAAGAATCTGATATTTGTATTTTTTCCACAATTATTTTGTTACAACTATTCTTCTTTAGTTTGTTTATTAAAGCAAAATACATATTTTAAAATGTGGGATGCTATAAGGTTTTTTTTAGTAATTCACAAAACTATAGGTAGTTCTCGACTTACAACAGTTCATTTAGTGACTGTCTGAAGTTACAACAGCACTGAAAAAAGCAACTTATGACCATTTTTCATGTGATTTACATTTGGATGCTTGACAACTGGTTCATATTTATGATGGTTGCAATGTCCCAGGTTCATGTGATCCCCTTTTGCGATCTTCTGACAAGCAAAACCAATGGGGAAGCCAAATATAATCTATCTGACTTTGGATAATATGTGGCTTCACCTGAATGAAGCCTGCAAAGGTAGCAAAGTATTTTTGGTTGGCTCTCATAATTATTGTGTTGTTGCTTTTTTTCTTAAATAATCTTTTTCTTAAAATGCTCTCAGCTGTTTCTGATGTATCCCCAACTACTGCGTGTTTCAAGCATATATAATAAAAATAAATTTTAGCATAGCAGAATAAACATGATGTAACAAAGTACTCAGCTGACATACTTTAAGAATAATTGTCAACCTAATAGTAAATTTCCAATTTTAAAAAATTTAAACAGTATATATTTCAATATATTTCACAAAAGGTTGAACACAGAAAGTGTTTTTTTAGCTATTACCATACTGTTTGAGTGTTAAGAATAAATGGGCAAGAGTGGTATAAACTTGGTTTTGTTATGAACATCCGAAGTTGTTATATTTAACATTCATCTGCATTCCATGTTTATGGGAATGAAGTATGTAGTCACTTGAAGTCTACAATATATATATTGTGTTTGTAATAACTGCATATTTTACACGCACATTATTCCTTCCATTAGGATTAAAACCTCACCAAATAGCAATTTGTGAAAGAATTCTAGCAGAGCCCTGTGTCCAGAACTCTGACCTCTGATGAGAAGCTTGGCAGAAACAAACTCTAAGTCTAGGCAAAACATCTGGTTTCAGTTAGACTTCTTTAAAAAAAATAGTCCCTGTACTGGGGAAACTGGTATTCACTTCGCTTTAACTGACTTTAACTGACTTCAGTGCTGCCGCAGGAAAAAAAAATACTCAACCAGGATGGCTGTCAATCACTTCAGACTTCTTGGTGGCCTGCGCAGAGGCAGCCGTTTACATTCAAGAGACACTGTACGTTATTTGTTCATTTTTCCTCTATGTTTTCCTTCTATTAAGAGTTTACATCTCCTGTGTTTATTTCAAAAGCGATCACCAATTCAGTCATGCCATCTCAAACAGCATTTTGATTTGCAAATGCAAGCCACTGTTAACCTCCACCCCTGATTTTATCTAGTACAATATCTTTTCTTTTTTCTTTGCATGATTTAAGTAACTAAAATAAGTAAACAACCATAAAGCATTTAAATTCATAGATGAATCATGCATGAGTTCAATTTCATTGCTAAATGCAATCTTTAATGCATCAGGGAATTGACAGCCTTCATTTTTAAAGGTTGTTTTAAAAATGCCAGTCAATATCTAACTAATATTTTGCACTAATAGTAGTATATCATAAGACAGATTCTTAAAATGCATACATTTACTTGGAAATAATTAGATTTTGATGCCTTCCAAATGTGTTGTGACCACAATTCTCAGAATTCCTACACAACATGTGAAGGTCTGATGGTTCAGAGGGAAGCTTCTAATACACATATTATTAATATACAGTACACCATGTTTTACTGAATTGGACTCACTGAAATTATTCCATTGTTTGGAACAGGTACTATAAAAACCATCCCATATATGATTTTCCTCCTCTGAATAGAAGGAAGGAAGGAAGATAGGAAGGAAGGAAGGAAGGAATTATGCTTCTCCAAGATCCCTCTGATGTTTAATCTGCTAACCTCATTTCTTTTCATACTAATCAGTCTAGTCTGCCTGCATGTGTCTTCAACACAAATCTGTACTCCTTATTCTCATATAATAGCATGGTTAATTGACATAAAATATTACAAATGCGAGGACTTCAGTTTTACCTTTTGCCTCTATCTGGCTGTTAGGGAACTCAAAATTATTTTCTTCTTCTTTGTTATGAGCCTGAAGAAAAAAGATTTTCAGGTTCATACAGCTCCATAAAACATATCGCCCTTATTACTTTAGTTTATTTATATTTAAGTCTCTAAGGCGAAACTCCAATGGCAGTAATGTTACAATTCAAACAAGCCACTGCTTATTTTATAAATGTGCCTTTGAGAAACAGTGTTGTATTTGCATGAATGAATACATTAGTAATCATAGTCATGTCTTTTATTCAGTGGGGGATGTGAAAAAGCCATTGTAATATTAGAAATTTTATTTTATTTTTTTAAAAAGCACATAATTATTACCTTGTTAGTTAAGTTTCATCAGACTTTATCAGATGCAACAGAACAAAAGCATCATAAAACTGCTGTGTATTAAACTTTTAAAAATGCATTTGGGACCTTCAATATGTCTATTTAATAAGCTGTGTTCTTAATACAGAGATATTTTATTTAAAGCTGAAGGTCAAAAAGCCAATGAGAGTTTATATTTGGGTGACTATATATATATATATATGTGTGTGTGTGTGTGTATACACACACACTATATATACGCAATATATATAAGAGAGAACTGGTAAGTAAACAAGCCCTAAATAATTCACTTCTGGACAAGAGGAGAACTTGAGACTGCCCACAAGTGCTCCACACAGTTGCTTCCTGCAAGGAGACTGCAAGACAGTGATCTGTGGCAGTTTAGAGCTCTGGGAGACAAGGGAATACCTATGTTGCTGAAACTGCACTCTTGTCATACTGACTGAGTCTCCCACTCACACACTCAATGCCTCAGTGCCATACACTTCCTTTTCTTAGCACTTTTGAAAATTGTTTAACTGCTTCTCAGCTAACAGAAACTTTTGGATCAACAAGATTTACAACATAAAACTTTATATATTTCTTTTTCTTTACTATGCTATACTTATTTTTGCTTTTTCTGTTTTTTCCATTTCTGTACTATTTTTTTATTTCTTACTTTGTATTAGTTTTTTATTGCTCTAAATTGTAATCTTTAATAAAATTACAATGTTATAAAGGGTTGCAATTAACCCAGCAAAAGATAATGTACTGTAGCAAAATAAAATGTAAAAAATTAAATACTATGGATTATTGCAGTGACATTTCAGGGGAACACCCCAACATTGCTAGAGGAAGCACTTCACACTGGGAACCTTTATAATATTATTTTAGAGACAATTTTACATAATGGGTGCACCAATTACTAAAGAAATAAGAACAGACTGTGTCCAATCAGCATAACATATTCTGTAGTCTATAAAGACTAGGCAAGACCATATGGAAAAATTCAGTTCTTCAATAATCTAATTCTGAGTCATTTATAACCTTATAAACCAAAATGACACTTTTTGGCAGGCGCTGCTGGTCTTTCGGAGTAGACATTCTAATGTGTGGTAAAGAGATCTTACTCAGTCTAAGTATTACATTCTGCACTACTTAGAACTTGGAAAGAATTCTCAAGGGTTGCCCTATATAAAATGTATTACCACAGTTTGAACTTGAAGATACCAATACATAAGGCCATACTTGTTCAGAAGAGTGGTTCAGAATAGCACTAACAATAGCAGTTAGATTTATATACTTCCTCACAGAGCTTTACAGCCCTTTCTAAGTGGTTTACTGAGTCAGCATATTGCCCCCCAACAATCTGGGTCCCCATTTTACCGACTTTGGAAGGATGGAAGGCTGAGTCAAGCTTGAGCCGGTCATAATCGAACTTCTGATGCTGATCAGTGAGTTAACCTACAATATTGTATTCTAACTACTGCACCACCACAACACAACAAGATAGTACTTGCTGTGTTATCTGCAACTGGGTTACTAGTATCAACTACAGATTTGCAAGCACCTATAGATCACACACCTGTTTTGGAGAAGGAATACAACCTCATCTAGAAGAGGCAATTTACTTGAGCCTGGTATCATGCACAATAACGACGGATGTTTTGCGTTGAAAAATATAAAGGCATATTAAGCAGATATACAAGGATTTCAACTATCTTTGTCTTCAGAGGTTGGGTGAGTGATTGATAGGGAAAGAGGGTTTTCGGTTGGGGTATCTCAAGCATGTTTACTTAGTAGCAATTTTAGCTTAGTAGCGATTTTATTATCTTTTGGGGAAATTCATTCCACCTTCCTATTTCTTGCACTGTTCATGCCTGTTTTACACACTATTTGAAACTGTTAATTTTGGCATTGTGTATCAATTGTTATGGAAAGGAAAAGGCTACAGATGTATATATACATACTAACAATTTACAAAGAACATTTAGCAAACAAAAAAAAGTTGAGAAGAAAAAACAAAGGAAAATGTTCCTCCTTCCTTTCTGTTTTGCCACCAAAACTCAGTGGGATTTTGAGTATGCCTGCTCCTCTGTCACAATTTATAATTCTTATAAATTCACAGGACTGCTCTATACATGATGCAGTCCTATTTCAAGTACCGGTAGCTCTAGACTTACAACAGTTCATTTAGTAACTGTTCAAAGTTACAACAGCACTGAAAAAAGTGACTTATGACTGTTTTTCACAGTTACGATCTTTGCAGCATTCCCATAGTCATGTGATCAAAAATTAGATGCTTGGCAACTGGTTCATATTTACAACCATTGCTGTGTCCCAAGGTCATGTGATCACCTTTGGTAACCTTCTGACAAGCAAAGTCAATGGGGAAACCAGATTCACTTAACAACCAGGTTACTAACTTATCAACTGCAGTGATTCACTTAATAACTGTGGCAAGAAAGTTTGTAAAATGGGGCAAAACTGGGTCATAAGTCGAGGACTAACTGTATATACAGTACATACAAAATCAAAATTATTTGTCAGTGTATAAATGCAGATGTAGACAGCAGTAGCTTCTGTTTTTGTTTTAAACAGAGATCTGATACCTACCCTTATAGTTTCAGTAGACTGTGATTCTATATTTAAAAAGGCCATTTAAGTGTTTTAAAACCATAAAAGAATTTAAGTTATGATTTTATTAATCTAGGCTTTTAAATGATTCTCTTTAAAGGCCATGTTGTTTAATTCCTTTTTATGGGTTAAGAAATATGTAGGACAATGCCACACTTGTTTACTAAGTAATAAAACCCACTGCATTCAATCTGATTGCAGTTTTCTTTTAAAAATCATTAAAATCAATATGCTACTCATTCAGTAATACATTAAAATAAAGTAGTATGCAATCTCCTACAATAAAACACCAGCTGAATTCAGCCAGTGTAGAAAGGACAGCCACAGCAAACAATGTTTCCATTCTAATCCCTGAAGCTGATCCAACAGAATACCATGAACATTAAAAGCCACTGAGAAATCAAGGAGCATCAAGATGAATGCATCATCTTCAGCCCAGCTTTGAAATAGGTCATCGTCAGGCATGACCAATGGTGCGTCTCTACTGTATTCTACTTTATTTACTCTTGCCATGGATGGCATCCTTTTTAAGGTTATCATCTGCTTATACCACATGGCCAAAGGACAGAGGTTTCTGCTTGCCCATCCTTGTCTTAAAGGGAACAGTCAGTCTTTATTTTAGCCAGGATTCATTGAATAATTCTTCATGCAATCCCTGGTACTTTTGTAAGGGTCTCCAGATCTGTAACCCGAAGAAATCTATTTTCTTGTTGTTTTTAGATTAACTGGTACAGCTGTACATTTCTATTGCAAAAACACATTTTTTTGTTCTGGTTTGTTGTTATAAAAGTATTTTCATCCTTCATGGTGCTGTGTAATTCTGTCATTGCCTTCCTCCCTATTAATCTTTTCTTTACTTTTCCAGCACATTGTCATCTTTATTCTTGATTCTAAAAAAATAAACTAGCACCATCATTTCTTCACCATCCGCTGTGAGTTCCTTAAGTATTTAGTTATTACTTTGGCTGGCATTTCATTTTCTAGAATGACAACTTTTTATTAGTTTTTAATTTAAAAAAAAATAATTTAAAGAATTTAAAAACAAATTAAAGTTAGATGAAATACAGAGACTGGTAGGCACCGAAGGAAGTGTCTGTGGGAAAAGTGGTGCCCACATTATCTATCATTGTATGAGATATTATGCATAGGGAGAAAGCCTGTTGCCAGAATTACATCATGTAAAAATAATTACTTTATTATGGAGATAACACCATGGCAGAACATTAAGAACAGCTGGTGAGACCAAATTGCAATATAAATTATACTGGAGTCTGATTCAGATGGAGTAAAGGAATATAAGAGACAGATGTTTCAATAATGAAGACTTTCTTAAACAAGTAGCAGAGGTAAAATAAATGAAAAAGATTTAGAAAGCTGGGCAGCGGGTAAAGAAAAAAAAGTCCTTGTGTATGAATAGTTTTCTCATATATTCCGGCTGGGAGGTAGTCTCAATTCTGAAAAGTTTTAAATTGGCTCTAAAAAGTCTTATCAGTGAGGAAATTTATCACACATGATATCTAACATGAGCCTTAAGCTATAATTAGTTTAATTTAATTTGTTGGATTTTTGAGGCCATCGAACTCCAAAAAGATTCTGGGCAACTTACAATATTTAAAATGCACAATTAAAGAAACATGACTGCCTGGATAAAGCCACATCAAATCCCCCAAATCTAGTACTTCTAAACCCATGTCTTGTTAAGTGGTATTCTAAGACTTGTATGTTATTATAAAAGATTAGTGTGGCACAAATAATATGGCACATTATTCCATCTCAGTTGTTATTCTTGTAATACATATTATTTTAGCTTAAAGGTGTACTTCATAACTATAAAATCTGAATAATAAATTGAAATAAACAACCAAGATTTTTTCTAATATCCAGGCCAAGTCAAACTTAAATGAAACTATATAATCAGCATTTTCAACATGCTTTTAAATGGATTCAGCAAACTAAGTTGTTTTGTCATATCCAAGTTATCATCCATTAATATCTAATGGAGAAACTGTTCAAAAAAGTGATTTTATCTTAACAAAAAGTTGGACCACCAAATATTTGCTCATATTACCACTTAAGCCTTATCTCACTTCAACAACTCTACTTTTGTGAATTGTGTCCTCTCTGATAGTTAACCTCCTTTCTTTTTCTACTGATCAGTCTAGTCTACATGTGCCTTAAACACAAAACTGTAGCCCTTATTTTCATACACTTCAGTTTTGCCTTTTGCCTCTATTTGGCTGCTTGGGAACCCAAAGTTATTGAAGCCACTTAATCCTTATGTCACGTCCACCACTCTACTTTTGTGATCTTTGTCCTTAAGTAAACATTGTGATGCATCTAAACTAGAGCATCGAGTGGGAGAATCTAGACTAGAGTATCTAGTGGGAGAATTGATGAAAGCATGGTTGCTGCAGTCTAACCAACAAATATGCTTTTATTAAAGCATATCTACTATTGAATATTGTTCTACTTATTCAGATTCATTTATTTAGAAGGCACTTTCCCACAAATACTTGTCAATATACAAGAATCAACAATCTGTTGAATTCTATCAACAGGGCATGAATATAATTTAAAGGTTGAATCATGATGAACTTGATTTGAAGGTTTTTTTAGTTTAATGAAAACCAAAGTAATCTTTGAGTTGGGTTCTTCTACTCTGTTAACATTGAAAATTATATACTCAGTCTAGCCTACCATACTCCTTTGATAACAGTAGAAAAGAATAATTGTTCCAGACAATTAAGAATTTTTGTTATTATACCTGTTTACCCTAATCTCATACAATCAAACTAAATATTTTAGGTTTTTCTATACTGCCAAAAAAATCCTCATGTGGATTTAGGGGAATCCCCGTTTAACTATATAGTGGTCAACCTTTGTTGAACTAAACATTGGAAGAAATGTAAAACGAAACAGAAAGAGAATTGCTGATTCTTTTTACATTTTTGTAAATATTGAATACAGATTTAGAATAATCATCTGGATGACAGTAAGAATGACAGCATTCATCTTAAATAATCTTGTATGTATTGTTTTAAGAATATTCAAAATTTTGTTTAACTTGAAATCTTCCAAAGTTGAGCCCAACTTACTGAAGAAAAAGACTAAATTATCCTTAACCATGTATCAACGTACGATGCGTCTGAGAATGGTAAGTTAATTCCAAGGATAATTAATTGCTTATGAGTTACAGTTGTAAAAGCAAATAACGTAATTCTGCATTAGGGCATATTTAATTTTTGTTTAAAAATAGAGATTAATTTAATTTAATTCATGGTATGTAATGAAAAGCAGAATAAAAATGAAATTTTAGAGAATGACTGATAAAAAATGCCATTTTTGTTGCTGTAAGGATCAACAATGATAATCACTGTATAATAAAAATATTTCTCGACCAACAGCATTGTTGAGGAGAGGGGAACCCAGTTGCACAGAGTTTATATTTGACCCATAAAATCATGAAATAAAGATACCTTAATGCATAAAGAAAATGTATGTTTTATAAAACCACTTGGTAGATGTGTTCTATTGGGTACTTAGTAACATTTAACACAAATGGGGGTGGTAAAATTAATATGGCTATGAAAATATTGATAATGATTCTGAAAGTGTTTTTGCCCTTGAGTGAGCACAGAATCTCTCTGATATTTACTGAAATAACTAGTATTTTTTTTGTTTCTGCATTAACTGGAAAAAACATTTCCTTTAAGAAACAGCAATAACAATAGCACTTAGACTTATATACCGCTTCACAGTGCTTTACAACCCTCTATAAGCAAATTACAGAGTCAGCGTATTTCCTCCAACAATCTGGGTTCTCATTTTATCGATCTTGGAAGGATGGAAGGCTGAGTCAACCTTGAGCCGGTCAGGATCGAACTTCTGGAGTAAGCAGTCAGTTAGGCTGCAGTATTGCATTCTAACCACTGCACCATCATGGCTCTATCAATCAATCTATTAAAGTTACTATGACTCTTAAAACATCCAAAGCTCTTTCAGACTCAACTTATTTATGTGTAATTACATTTTTGTTTTTACTTTTAATCACAGTGAAGGTCAGATACCATCAAACTGTGGCTATAGAGATACTACTTCATGTAAAGATATTCTGATTATCAATTCAGTTAAGCGAAGAGGGGGAGATGATAGTTAACCCAAACAGTCATATTCCAAGAATATTCCTTATCAAATTTAGAAGAGATGGAGTAGAGTGTCACAAGGATAACTCCTGGGTCTATCTACCCACCCACCAAGAGAAGACAAGCAGGCAAAAGAGAAAGATCAAGAGGAGAAAGTACAGCATAACCTCTCCCTTGTATTCATGTTAAGCATTCCTATTATACATCATAAAATTCTTATTTGATCAGGATCTTGAAGCAATATATGAAACCAGGAAAGTATTGTGTGTTTATCTGTTTCCTTTTAAGAAGCCTATGTTTTGAAGCATTATTCACAGATTTTATTTGACACAAAATGCTGTAGTTACATCTGGAATGAACTATGTGTCCCTTCTAGTGTTCAAAAAACTATGAATTTTATCTCTCATATATTTAAAAGATGTTAATTTCTGAAATGTGCCAAGGAGAAAAGGTGTCAGTATATAGAACATGAAGGAATGTATTGCTAAAAGAATGTATATTTTGTTTATGCATGAACTGACAATAAAATCTAAAATAATGAACTTATGTTACTTATGTTACATAAATGGTATAGAAAGCACCATAATGCTTCTTCTTTCCATTTCAATTAAGTAGTTTTATTGTAATAAATAAATTCTGGGCCACACACATCACTGGCCTTTTTTTAGATCACCACAAATGGCAAAGTACCCGGTCTCCTACTCCACAAGTCTCCTATGTTGTATCAAATGAAATTTCTGTAATTCTCATCAAAATTGGAAAAAAAAGTTTGCAACCAAACAGCAACTATCAAACAGGGAATTTTTGCTTCTATCCCAGATTTATACAAGTCTTTCTTCTTTATTTGCCCTTAAACTTTTCTGTTGAAAACAAATACCTAACTATATTTAAAGGAAGAAAGGTCATAGTCACTTAATCCTTTTCTTTTTAGATTTGTTCTGTGCCCAAGGATAATCACTCCTTTGACACACAAGTTCAACAATTTTTGTCTAAAAGTGTCATTGCGCTGAATGCTCTGTTGGTTCACAATTCCTTTACATCACTGAGCATGAATCTTACATATCTTCTAGGGTGATTCTTTGTTTAAAACCTTCTGACAAGTAAGCAATTTGGGGTACCTAAAGCTATTATTTATTCTGTTTTGTCACTGGAGGATTAAGATAAACCACAAGGCACACTTGTCATCGCGCCTACATCAGAAAAATTATTTCATTTCAACACATTATACTTTCAAAAAGACCCTATATAACCTTTATAACAAGGGTAAATGTTCTGACGAGTTTCACATCAACATTACAGCAACCATCAGGAGTAGAAAGATTCTTCCTATCATTTTTTGATTCATCTATTTCTGTAAGATTTTGAATCTCCTAACATAAAATCAGTATCTACTAACTAACATAGGCAGTAGATGCTAATGATGAACAGAGACCAAGTATTCGTCTTTCTGAACCATCAAATGCTCAGTTTCTACATTAAATTGTCTATTAATTTACAATCCATGTTTGGCCATTTAGAACTTCAGAGTACTGACAGCGCAAACCACTAGAATATAAATTGAGAGTAAACCCCTCTCCTACCGGAACTGATGATGTTATCTAGTTAGGGTAGTGAAATGTCTGCAAGAAAACAGCCAAGCTCAGAGATCACCAAGGATTCCTCATTTCAACCCTGCGCTACAAACATTCTCCTTTATCAATAAAATAACTCATTTGAGAACTGTGTTTGTCCTATTAAATACATTTGAGATATCTTTCTTAGTAAGAATAACTTTTCTAGGTATCTGGACCGGCAGGAACAATACTTGCTGGGGTAAAGATCTATACCTTACAGCCATTCAGCACCATGACCCAGAAGTCAAGTTATAGTTCAATAATATACATTTTCATACATTTTCCTCCCATGGCTATCAGAAAGGTCACTCAATTCTTTAAGCTTGGAACTACTAAATATGTCAAAATATGTGTAAAATTCTCAAACAATGTATTTGGGAACATATTAAGACTTCTTGTTAAACATAACATTTAAACAATTTAAAATCCACAGCATGCTTTTTAACATGAAGCCCTTCTTGAGCACCTTCTCGATATTCCCAGTAAATGTTTTCTGTTCAGAGAAAGCGAGCCCACTTTTGGATCAGTTTTCCCAAAAGGATATTATCACTTTAAATCTAACAATTTGAATCCAGATAACTATGTTTCACTAGCAATGACCTTGATAAAGAAGAGCTCTAATCAACAGACTGCATTATCTACAACTGGAAGTCTGCCGAGGACTCACTGGAAGAAAAATTGATTGACTCATTTGGTACACTGACAGATTCAGAGCAAGCAGACATCATACAGAGATTGCATAAATTAATAGAAATGTTGGTGACAGTAGCCTCAACAGCAAAACCATTAATTAATATCATCCTATCATGGATTCAGGACTGTGGTAATAAACTCAATCAACAAATTGCTAATGCTGCCACAACCACAAAAAGCCTGGGTACGCTGACCACCAATGGAGAACTTTTAATGTCTAATCCTGACAATCTGCAGCTTGACAAAAAAAAGCTAATTTCTTGCCTTCATCAGATCCAGACATGCTTTTTAACACTAACACTTTCCATAGTCTAGCTCCCCAATTGTATCCCACTGAAACTACTCTTAAATTACTAGGGGAGCTAGATGGATATGCTGAAGATCAAACTGACAAAGGAGAAGAACTCTTATCCCAACTATTAGCAACTACTTACAGAGAGAAGCCTGGCTTTGGGTCTCACGATATCCCTGGAATAGATTTTTCTAATATTGATATTATTTTCCCTGACACCCAAAATGCCATTTTTCTGGCAGCTGATCTTAACACCAAACAGCATGAATTAACTTATATTCCCACCGTTCTTGATGATATGCCTCTTACAATGGCCACTATTGGGAACTCACACTGACATCCAGGTTCTAAAACCCTAACAAAATACTGCAGGCTGGAACGCAAAATCCAAAAACTCAGCTTTTCATGAATTATGTTGCTGAATTTGACACACAAGACACCTGGATAGAAAACAGCTGATTTACAAGCAGAGAGGGAAGTTGTTCTCACTTTTAGCAGCTTTTGGAGGGTGGCTTGAGTATATAAATTTCAAGTAAACTACAATTAAAAATTATACAGTTACAACCAATGGGAGTGCTATGCAATGTCTGTGCTGCTAAAATTTAACAATGTTCTATTGTGGACCAAATTTGAAGCATACATTAGTATACTTATGATTAATAACTCCTCTACTTACAATATGTAATGGTTTCTGGTGATCTAAATGCAAAGGCAGGGCAAACGATAAGATGCTTTTTACTCAGTCCCATCAATACTTCAGAAGTAGTTGCATTCCCCCCTACAAACCCAGCAATCTAAAAATTCAAAAGGGGATTAGAAGGGGCAATATTCATTACAAAATTTTATATCTATTGAATGGATCTATCAATAGTGATTTGCCTGATGAATTCTCCAACTGGGTTGGCTCAAGGTCTTCCCTGATCGATTACACTTTAATTTCAATGGAATTTAATTACTCTTGTATAGAAATTTCATCTAGACAATCAACTTGATACTGACCAACTTCCCTGTATTAGTTATAAAAACATTCAACTATGGCTTTCTGGAAACAGAATCTACTCCATTTTTGGAACAGAGTGAAACTGTAGTAAAACTAAGTTCCTGATCTTTGTAAACAGAGCTACCTAAACTGAATGCCTGAAGAATAAATGGCCAAAGTGAAATCTTTTAAATATTTGGGTATGGGTTTTCATAGGTGAACCAAACACAGTATACACCAAAATTATAGTTATACAAATTGCTCAAAAAAAAGCAGCTGCAATTCAATCTTTGCACTTCACCAGAATAACAGAGCATATCCTACCAGCACTAAAATTATATTCAGCTAAGGCTCAAGCACAACTAGGCAGATTTTTATTATTTACTGATAAACCCACTGCTAATTGTAATATTTTAACTGGCTTCTACTTTATTTTTAATGTGTTTTTGTTTGCAATTCTGGTCAGTGACTATAAAAACAATATTCATTCAATCTTTGATATAGATCCACTGACTATTTAACTCCCTTCCTCTGAAGGATTACCATGGTTTTTGTCAAATCTGAATAACACATGCAATGTCATATTTAAGAGCATATTGATGCAAGCTCTGTTCTCTCAGCCTCACAAGTAAATTTAATATAATGCTGAAAAATTCACAGGCAACCTGGTATTCTGTACGTTTAGAAAAGAGCAGGTGGACAAACAGGATCCAATTTATGAGGGGGATACAGTTGTACTCTTATTGATTTAGTGGTGGAGCTCTTCAAAGTGTTTTTCAAAATAATTACTTTTCTGTTTTTAACTAATATTAATCTTAAATTAGAAGTTAACTACTTTAAACATTAATTTAAACTATTTTTCATCAAATATTTGCTTATGTCATATAGTGTGTATTAATATGCATATCTGTGTATATGCATGCCTCAAACAGTAAACAGTCTATGCAGCAATAAATAACAAAAAATTGCCTTAAATATGGCAATTGGTATTGATATGCTTAGTAAGGCATAGCAATAGATTATATGACTCCCACCTTGACAATGTCCAAAAAATCTCCATTCCTGTACACTCTGGATTAGGGGGGCATTGAGCCCTTTATCTGATTTCATGTGTTTCAGAAATTGATCTTTTTAGTTTGTAATTATCTTTTAATGTGTGTTGCATAGAAGTGGGCATCCTTCTAAAATCAGTCTTTCTTTCTGCCTATCACCTTCTTTTATCCCTTATCCTATTCAAGGTTTAAAGATTCATGAATTCTTCAGAAAAAAAAAATACTTTAAAAAAACATTTTGCAGTACAATATTCTATCAACTACATTGTATTTGCACATATTTTTATTTATGCATTTATGTACGTAAGACATTTATATAGCCATCCATCTTATAACCAATTCTCAGTGCTTTATATCATATATACCTATGGCACATATAATTTTCAACATCCAATTTCAAAAATCACTGGATGGATATCTATCTATCTGTCTGTCTGTCTGTCTGCCTGTCTATCTAATCTGTTTGTGTGTGTGTGTGCGTGTGTGCACGCGCGCAGACAGCAGCCATGCAGTCAGCCAGATATCTATAAATATATATATCTTTTAGATATAAAAGCTAAAAAGTTTCCATTTAATTAATGAAATGTAATTAATGAATTAATTTGCCATTTAATTAATGAAAAGTACAGTAAGTGCTTCCACAAATATTAGATGAAAAAAACTGCAAAAAGGGGCAGAGGCCAATTGTCTGAACTGTGAATCTTACAGCATTTTCCAAAGAGACATTAAACATTCAAAATGTCCATTGCACCTATATAAAAGAGAGGAAGATTTACAGATCAAGTTAGAAACCTGATTTGATGTTTCTAATAGGCAATAAATCTGGGTGTAACCCTAAGCCTTCATATTTAATGCTAGAAAAAAAATAAAAATATACAACAATTCATAAGTATTTATTACTATTGCAGGAAACTTTTAAAATAAACATATAACTAGCTGACAATTACCAAGCACTGTCTCAATTCTGTTTCATATCATATTGGACTAAAGACTAGTCCAACAGTCTTTAGACTAAAATACTTTACATTGCCTTACCTGGTACATTCCAATTCCAATATGTTTGGGCTCAATTTTCACTAGCTCAGCTAAGGGATCTTGTACACGTCTTGCAATGGAAACTGGGAAAAAACAGAGCAAGAAATGGTATTATGTGAAATGTAAGACAAAGTTACTGTACTTTTCATTAGGTTTATTTGTGGAATGAATTTTTATTCTGTTTTTAACTGCACAGAAAATAAAGCTGTAGTGTAAGTTAAAATTAAGTCTCAAATGAGAAAATACATATTGTGGTGAACACAAGCAGCATGTTTTCATTAATTTAACTTAAAAAAAATCTTGCCAGGCATGTACAGTGAAAAATAGAGTGATTATACTGCAAGAATGCAAACAACACATTAAGAGGACCACATGCCACAGTAATCAAGTATTAACATTAATTAGTTTAGACAAATTATATAAACAGTTGGAATTTTTGTGTTTTCTTCATTGCCTTTATTTCCATATATTTTCTCTCACTCCCTGTTTCCTCAACTCAAAACAGCTTACAAAATACCAACATAGATGCCACAAAGGCCAAGGTCAGACTTCTTTGTAAAGTAATCTTTACATAAAAACAGCACTGAAAAAACTGTGCTATATGGCCATACAACATAATGCTAGATCATTAGAATTTTTTTAAAAAAAGTTTCAGTCAGTACAAAGGGTTGTTGGGAGTCAGGTATGGTAAATAAATAAGTAAATACATAAGTAAATAAGTAAGTAAGTAAATAAATAAATAAATTCTAAAAAGCTAACTCCTTTCATATTCAATGAATATGAAGTCAATTACAAATTTGACTTTCAGGTTAAATTATGGAAATGCTACAAACATGTCCAGATTTCCTAATATTGGTGCATCAAAGCTTTGATTCTGAAATATCTGAAGGCTACTAGATTGAGAAAAGATTATTCATTTTAAGCAACACAAAGTATACAGTAATTATGCTTTTGAAAGACTGCTTTTTTAAAATTGTTTAAGTGTGTTCTTATTTGCATTATAGCAAATAAATATAACCCTAGGTCAGGGATCCCCAAACCCCGGCCATGGCCCACTACAGGCCGTGGCCTATTCAGAACCAGGCCGTGTGAATGGCAGGTTGGTGCATACACACATAAGTGATCTGGCTCACTGCTCACGCAAGTTGAGCTGCACATGCCCATCTCTGGCCTGCCACTCACATGGCCCAGTTCCCCTCCCCTCCCACCAGGCTGTCAAGCTGCAAAGATTTTGGACTGCTCCCCTCGGTGACAGGGATGTCCTGAGTAGGTTTTATTTTCTTTTTGTGATTGACAATCACTTGGGGATACAGAAAGATATTGCGGATTAGTTGTTTTTATATTAGTTAGGCTAGAGGTTAAAGTTTGTTCTCAGAGCTTGAAGAAGGTAGAAGAGGAACAGTGTTGAAAACCTGAGAGTGGTGGTCAGAGAAACGAAGTGACAAGGAGGGGAACGAATAGCAATATAGTGACAAGAGACCGGAATGAAAGAGAGAGATGAGAGAAGACCAAGGTGACAACAAGATATAGTAGGGTAGAGACAAGATGGGTAGAAATTTGTGAAGAAGAGTTGAACACAGTGATACATGGTAAAGACTTTGTGAGAAGGGGCAAAGAGGGAGCCAGTCATTCTCTCCCAGTCCAATCCCTCTCCCAGGGTGGTTGTTGTGAAAAAAATAGGAAGAGGAAGGAGTATATGTATGTTCACTGCCTTGAGTTATTTACACTAAACGTGGGGAAAATATAATAAACAAATAATTGCATAGACAAATGTAGCCTTAGAATAAGATAGAATTATGGTAGTTCATCTGGTCATGTTTCCTGTCTGGTCTGACATCAATCTTGGAAGTCTCCTTTCTTGAAATTGCAACTGGGGAAGGGGAAGAGTTTGTTTGGAAACTAAGTGGCCTGGTAGACCTGGCCTTGGATGTCTCTTGTTCCAACTTGTGTTGGAGGGGTAGTGGGATTTAGGGATTGAGACTATTTCACCACATATTCGGCAATGATTTCCAAATAGCTTTCCTTTCTGCCTATCCCAGGAAGTTGCTTGTTTTACTAAAGGACTGCAGTAGATGATGCAACAGAACTGATACTTAGGGCTTCTGTGGAGAAAGACAAGGAATGAATGTGAACAAATACTGGTAAGCGCTCATGTTCAGGGCTGCCCCGTGAGCAATAAGAACAGCAAAAGTTTGCAATTTTCCACACACTGTCTGGCATTATTAATTAGGGTAGCCTGTGTGTTGTTGAGGAGGGGCAGGTAAAATGATCTGGCAACAGGCCAATGAGAGATGTCCGCTAAGTATCCTATTGATAAAATCTGTCACATTCACTTTGATCTGGGCTGTTCTTGGATGCATCTTGATAAGATTCTCAAAACAATGTTTGGAAAGGTCATTTGGAAATCATTTTAACTTACAGAGTCCGAGAAAGAATACAGCATATCACAGAACTAAATAGGAACCCTTGAATAGTACCTTCTGACAAAGAAAATTCAGCGGCCAGCCTGAATTACTAGGCCCAGCCCAGAGTCTGAGTACTATACAACCAAAATCATGTTCTATACTCATAGTGTGGAGCACCTGTATCAATGTTTCATACCAGATAGAGCAATCAGATTCCACAAGTCCAAAGAGAATCAGAATGAGTAGATTGTAAAAAATGATAAAGTCATACAGTACTTATAAGATGCTCTCTATTTAACAACACCGAGAAATTTTGCCCTATATGCTGGTATCAAGCTTGAATTCTGGATCTCCTTCTCCCTTTTTGATTTTACTTGTTTACGTCTACTTGTTTACTGGCCTTGAAGGTTTATGCTATCCATCGCTTGTTTACAAAACAGTTTTCTATGCTGTGAGACTCACACATTCCTGCTTGACCAGTATCACCCCTTACAATCTGCAATCATAACCGAAGGTTTCTAATTCTGTGTAAGCAATTCCCAGGAAAGAAAGAAGCAGGGTTCTGAAGAAAAAGATATTCCAATATTGTCAGATTCCAAGTTCCTAGTTATAAACTATAAAACAGTTTTAAAAAATGACAAGATTGGCACACTAAGAGGCAGTTTGTTTAATTTGGTTGCCCATTATTCAAACCTAACTACCAAAACCACACAAATGATGTGTGAAGGAGGAAAGGAGGAAGAAGAAAGAGAGAAAATGAGTATGCTACTTGTCTTGCATTCCTGTTCTCATCACCAAGCCATGGGGCTAATATATGTTGCACATTACTTTTGTGAGGGAAATGGGTGGTTATAAAAGTTTGATAAATAAATAAGACATACACCTCTGCAAATATCCTTATTCTATGCCTAAGAAATCTAGTTAAGTGAGGTGATGGGAGAGATGGTGATGGAAAATAAAGAACTGGGGGAAAGTTATATGCTGTCATTTTATTATGTTGATAACATGAATTTACAGTAACTGAAGAATACCTACTATTATTGATTTACTTCTTAGAATGATTCATAGGTGCTTTATCAGATACAACATAGGACATAATACTCAGTTATTTATCTGAAATATTTCAAATGCCAGAACATAAGCCATGCATTCAGATACAACTAATACGTGCCATGACCTATCTCTTATTCCAAAGATCCGCATATTCTTCCTTTGTAAAAGAAAAAGTTATATACTAAAATTTAAAGTTCATGGCTCGGTCACACACAAGGTTTCACATCCTTTAATACAAGTTTTAACATACATGAACAATGGCAGCTTCCAGCCTGACTTAGAAACAACTATGTTAGTGACATCTGATCTGTCGGCTTCAATAACAGAGAACTTGTGAATTCAAAGACTTCACATATGCGTTTCTTGTCAAAATCAAAAAAGATTAATCAATGCAAGTACAACAGCCTACAAAAGAAATGCTTTCCTATAATAAACTCTCTTATAATTACCAATTGGAACTCTGTTGGTATGGATCAAAGACAAATTTTAAAAGATAGTATTGTTTTACTAAGAAAGAACAAGAGGAAAAGAATGATGGGTGAAGTTAACAATAAGATGAAGAGATGAATAACATATACAAGAAAAAGCAGAATTGCAAAAAGAATTTACCTGAGCATACAAAATGAAGCATTTACTATCTAAAGCAATCTTCCCCAATGTAGCATCCCTCAGGTATATTAGATTTTAAATCCCATGATAAATTGAAGCTCAACATATCTGGAAAACACCCGGTTGGGAGGACTAATCTAAGCAGCAGTGCCACATTCCATGACTATGCTCAGAAAAAATATACAGAAAACACCCCAAAACGGAATCAAATAGCACAAAGCATAATTCTAATAGGCAAGGTATGTATACAAAGTTGGAATTCTACATCAAGTAGGGCTGTGCAAACCACAATTCTTAATCTTCACAGTGCTGAATTAGCCATGGTTCTCAAAGGTACAACATAAAATCCTTTGTTGGTCTTCTGAGAACATGCACATGCAAGCTCAAACAACATAGGGAAGCCCTCAAACAAGACACACCAAACTATAAGGTAATGTGAATACTTTGGTGCATTGAGTGACTTATGACTCATCCTTCAAATTACGACTATTGCATCACTTCCATGTTCACATAATTGTGTTTCTAGCACTTGGCAACTGGTCCACATTTACATTGGTTCTGTGGTCACATGACTGCAATTTCCAGCTGGCTTGCAACAGGCAAAGTCAATGGGGAGCTGTGAAGATTCTTATGCTTCTGGAATTTATGACAGAGATCCTTCCATTTGGAAAACATAACATTATTTGTCACTTTAAACATACAAATAAATTAATAAAACCTACAATAAATATTAAAAGTTTTAAAATACATAAGTACATAAATAAAATGGGATTAAATGAAACACACTCTACAATAATGTAGATAGTCACACACACATACTACTTTCATTTACTATAATACTCTGGAATATATTTTCAAATACTTTATTTTTCTTGCTACAGAATACAAATAGGAATTAAACTATTTATGTATCAGGATTTCTAATGTTCTTTTAAACCCAGATCAAACATTTCGGATTAGTCATATATTTTTTAAAGAAAAACCTATTGTTCAAATAAGATGTTTTAGACTAATGGGATAAAAACAAAAAGAATAATGAGAGCTCAAAGAAGATTTTATCCACTATTTTTTAAAAAACACAAACCAAGACTGATGCAGTTCCTTGACTTCTATACAATATTAATTCAGTTTATTTAGGAAACATCACCCGAAGACCTTTCCTATCAAATTGAGACAAAAATCTTTTAGGTCATCCATTAGGAATAGGGCACAACTGAAACATCTGGTATGACAAGAACATATTGTCCTGTCAGGCAGGAAGTCCGTCTACATCTTTTTAGCTGGAAGAAAGGGGGGGGGGAATCAAGTGGCAAAGCTAATTTCATGCACACACTTTTCACCTTGGCATCTCTTGGGGCACCTTTCAAATAAGCAATTCAATATCAGTATGGTGGTCTCAGCCCACTTCCTGCTGCAAATTTGATATGACAAAGCCACTATCCAGCACAATGCTTTTGCCAATAAACAGTAAAGTGCAATGACACTGCTGTAGGACATAGGAAAGGATGGGCAGGGGCAGCTCTTTTAGGTAAAATGGGAAAAAAAAACCTAAAACAAAACCAAACCAAACAATATTGGCTGCTTATGTCTATTATGACTGCTACCAAATTAACTTAGATTCTTCTTTCCCAAAGTGCTACTTAACCAGAACAATATGGATTGACATTTTAACTTATTTTTTTTACAATAACAGTAACTGATCCTACAAAATACCTTACAATCAAGAATATGAAAACCATTACCACAACCGCAAATGTTCCCATAGCTCACGTGGCATTAATTAATAACTCTAAATTTCTGACTGCCAACTTTTAATTATTAATGGAGGAATTACTCTCACCACCTTGCTTTGTCAGCATCCCCATTCCTTCCTTTGCATTATACATTCCATCAGATGGTTTAGCTGCAGGCAAGGCTTTGTCATTGTTAATCTCATTACCTGGTTTGCAGTTTGTCTGTTTTCAGACAGTTATGATGCTGCTCATGGTAAAGAGAAAAAAAATCACCAATATTGCATAACTGATGTGTATGTGTTATATGCATGGTTTCTCAATGCATTTTTAGACTTCAGCGTATTCAGCACTCTGGCATCTTGTTATGAGACAGTCATTGTTTGCATAGGCCTCAACAGTTCCTTTAGCCTACCATTTGAGATGTCTTGAAGTGCCCAAAGCAGAAACTTTCATTATTCATTTGTGTTATATATTATTTTAAATGGACTGCATTTCTGACATTTTTGGGGTGAGGAGGGGAAGCGATACCAATTTTATTTTCTATTTCAAGAGTTTTCTAGTAATTAGGAAAATTGGGCAACAGGTACAGTACATTCAGTGTATTGTGTTCAGGAAGAATTTTAATTACATCAATGTAGGTGCTGGAGATTTAAATTGGAGATGACTGCTTGTTAAGATTCTTTCAGTTGTTGTGGACTAGAATTCTGGGAATTGAAACCCTGCACATATGGAGGGCACTGCGGAACCGAGAGGGGGGGAGTGCTGACTTAAAGTTACCCATTTACTTGGCCATCTATACACATTTCCATTCAAAAGAGTTTTTAATAAAAAAATTTGAAATACAAAAATAAAAATAATAAATTGAAACAATGTAAAAAGATGTTTGTTAAAAATGTTGGCAGAGGCAAAGACCAAAGGAACCAAAGTCCAATAGTCAACAGATGACTGAAAGAGGCAATTGTAGGCCCCCTGTTTATTTCAAGGAGGAACAAATTCCAAAGTATGGGTGCTACAAAAAGAAAGGGTCCTTGCAAATTGCTGCGGTTTCCCCCCCTCTAATGTAACCAGATATCATATACTCTGGTTCCAAGCTGTTTAGAGCACTGTATGTCAACAGCAAAGCTGTTATTTCATTAAAACGCCCAGGGCCGCCAAGAAAATCAAGCCAAATGATACCAAATAGCACACAAACAAAAACAAAACAAAAAAAGAGAACAAAACTGATTCTAACATGCATGATACGTAAAAAAACTAAATATACATCATATTATGAGGTAGAAAAGAGATAGAGAAATCCCTCCAAAACAATATATGAAATATTGATGTAACTTAAAGAATACCTTAAAATGCAAAGAAATTAAACACATAAATAAATATTAAAAGGTATTTCAATAATATTAAATAGGCAATAAATTTATTTGATTTGGTTCACATATCTTTTCCGTAATATATTATTCCAGTGGGATCTGGAAGTCATGGCAATGAGAGCTTAAAAAAAACACCCAGAATAGATTACTCACAAATGAATTTAATTGGCAGGAGAAACAGGAAAAATATCCCTATAATAGCTTAGTTAATTTGTTGTCTCATAAGATCTATACCTTTACAGCTGTTATAAGCATTATACCTTTTTAAAAAAATAAGCATTATCCCTTAAAAAAAAACATTTTCTTGGATCATTTTAGTCTGGGCTGTCTGTCTGATTTTATGTTTTAGCCATTTTTTTCTAATATTGTACACTACCCAGAATTCACGAAGCTGGGGCATCAGTAAATTCAAACAAACAAACAAATAATAAGATTTCCTTTTAAATTCTTGGGATATTTAAAACAAGCACAGCAAAGAGAAACAGTGTCAGTTTATTATTTTTCTCCCCTCTATTAATTCTTCAGGACAAATAAAATGTTTGCAATCAGGTATCTTCCTGATTTGGGCTTTTTCATAAACCAAATGCTCTAAACATAATTAATCTATTTTCCAAGCAACATCAAAATGGCTTCAACAGTTTAACCCAACAAGAACTATGTATTTTAAATATTATGAGCTTTCCAGATGCTGGCAGAATGGGCATAATTTTACAAATGAACATATAAACAAATATATGTCAACCACAAGCTATTATAATATAATTAGTTCAATCTCAATCTTCCCCTAAAGAAGAATATTCTGTATTTTTTTTAAGTCTTGAATTTTTTATGCTGAAGTGTTCTAGTACAGAATATATGTTTACTCCCTGTAGATTATATTTCCTTGATTTTAAAAACCTAGCTTGATATTTTAAAAAGGTGCCATTAAAAGAATTTTTAAATAACTCTATACAGAGAACAGCGACAAAAAAGAACAAATTCCTACATTATATAAGCTGCCCAATGTCTTCGGAGCTGGGCATACCAAGAAAATTTTAAAAGAAGTAAATACATTTTACAGAATATATTTTAATTCTGTATGATTTCAAGATAGTACTACTTGGGACTGATATGAATGCCAGGCCATAAGGAGAGATATAAACCCAGTATCCCATCCCATTTTCTCATTATTTTATCTCTTTATTCCAGCATGATAAAGCAGATTGTATTCAAAATGGTTCTCAACAGCTAGGACAATTCTTTTCATTTTCCTGAACTTTAACAAAAGTTCCCTACCAATGAAACACTGCACTTTTTCATAATGAATTTGTCACCTAAAGGGCTGTCATTTTCTGGCGGTTGAGGGGGTGGGGGCACTTCAGTCTGACCCTGATACCATAGTACCTTAAATCAAGAATTCATCTCAAATCCATCCAGGACATATTCAACATTCTTTCATTTCAATTACTGATCAAATTTGTTATGTTATGAAGGAAAGTGACTTCTGACTGATTATATAAATAAATTATTAAGTATATTCATTGGCAGGCTAAAGGTTTTAGGCACATTAGAAGCAGTGACAAACAATGGACTCACATCCTTTTGGTTATTGGTATCAAAATAAGACAGGTTCTCATTGATACTTTCTTTTAATGCTTATGTGACATGTATTCTTAAAGGGGAGATTTAGTTTTGCTATTTATAGCAAGATAAAACAGGTGCTTGCCTTCTTCCATGTAAAATGTGCCCCTATCTTTTTAGACTCTCCCCAGTCCTCCTGGGTAAATCACTCTTCCATGTAATTCCTTAAAGCTGTGCTTATACGATATAACCATTCTAATGCATTTATAGTCATATTAAAGGACAACACCCAAACCTGGATATGCTAGAGTGTCACGCAGTCTGATTTTATCTCTCTGTCTCTCTTTTTGAAATAAATGAATAGCTGCCATTCATTCCCATAGATGAAATGAGCATGTGTTTGAGAGAAAGAAGATAGGCAAGGCTGGTGGAATTCTGAGAAAAGAAAGACAACAAGATATAGAGCTTTCCAAATGAGATCCGAGGGCTGATCTGATATGGACCAGAATGATGTGACACATATCATAACTTCCCCTCTCATTTGTCAATTTTCAGGGAAATTTTTGCTAGCGCACAATGATATGTAGTCACTACTTATTGTTCAAAACATCTTGTGAACCAAAATGCTCAATTCCTATAGACTGAATTTCAACTGAATATTATATAGTAAAATATAATAATTTTCATCTTAATAACTTTTTTCTCTGTATGATAGGATTATAGAAACAAATCCGAATTCTAGTGTACCAAATAGACTTAATTTAAGCAGCCGCCCAACAGCTATAACTTGTCCAAAATTCTACAGTAATTGTTAAGTTTCTATTGTGACAAGATTAAACATTTGGATGATCTCTGATAAAATCGATAACATATGACTATGGTTTAAGCAAACAGTCCTTTCTTGATATAAACTGGAGAAAAAATAACTGAATTAATAAAATACAAACAGCCACAAATAAAAATCGAATACACAACTATTATGTAAACTTTGAAACTTTTTTGAACAAATGCAAACCATATGTTTTAAAGCAAAATTCTCTAAAATGTGTATTTTTAATCTTGGTTTAAAAATGAAACATTGACATTTAAACATTCTCAATAGTGTGATCACAATATATTTTAAAGTTGAATTATAATGTGGAAAATTTAAATTTAGCAACACCTCTGACTTGTGCCAACTAAAATATTATTTTTCCTTATTGTTTAATTTCAGGAAATAATAGTGAATAACTCCTACTGGAAACATTGGATTTTCAAGTAAATATGCACATGGTTTGGTAGTAGTTTTTTTCAGCAGATTCTTTCATAAATAATACTGATCATTGCTAATGTACCATTTTCATTTTGATTCAAAAATAGTTTTTGTACTTGGTTCATAATTAATTAATTATTACGTTTAGGATTTATTTTTCCTGTCAATATCCAAGGGTCTGTAAACTTAATACAAGAATGGAGAACTGTGGTTCTGCAAATGTTGTTAAATGGCAATCCCAGCCATATCAATGGGATTGAAGAAGGTGAAAAATGGGCCTCCCAGAAGTTCAGGAAGGCTGGAAAAGGGCCCGTTTCCAACTTCCAGAGAGCCTCCAGAGCCTGGGAAGGCCGTTTTCACCCTCCTGGAGGCTCAAGGAAAGCCTCCGGAGCCCAGGGAAGGCAAAAATGTCCCTTCTGCCATGGTGCAGGAGGCCGACTAGACCATGGCCACCATGGCCACGCCCACCCAGCAGCCAGGCAGAGAACCCGTTGATAACATTTTTGAAGCCCACCCGATATTGGTCAGTAGTGTGCTGGAGCCAGCTTTCACCAGCTTGCAAGAGCCAATTGTTACTTTTTCTGGAATTTTGTGAGCTGACTGAGGCTAATGTTCAGCCTTGAAACCTAGTATACCAGTCAGCTGTTCTGCAGTTAGCAGCAATAGAGCTGATACAGCCAATTCCTAAACATTTTGCAGCATACTGGTGATATTTGTTGTTCTTGGTAACCATCTAAATATCACAAGCATGAAATACATCCAAAGTTAAGTTCAAATTAGCTAAGATTTGCTAACTCAGGACAAAATTACCAGTAAAATTAATCTGAAAACTGAACACTCTTTTCCAAAGTTTATAGTGTTTGTGCCAGACTGCAATACTGGGAATAGTAGCATATGCAAATTACTTATCCTATTACCAGGAAAGATCATTTTATTTTATTTTGTCAGAGATTCTTGCCTTATTTCTCCCCACCATAAGTGTAAATGATACCTAATATTTTGACTCCCTCTGAGGTTTTCTAATAATTATGCAGAAAAGACTACCCAACAGAACCATAGGAAAAACTCTCATGAATTCCAAGGAAATGCACATTTAATCACAATAGACTTTGATTCAAAACTCTATTTTCAGAATGAGAGCTGCCTCATATGATTTGGATTAAGCTTTTGCTTCAGGACACACAATGATTTCCCATTTAATTTGTCTGAAGGGAGCATTCAGTATAAAATCAACCTCGTTCGCTTAGTTATATACAAATGTACCACAACTAATGTTAATACACTGCAATATTCCAATTAGTCTTGATAACCTCCAGTGCTGGCTGAAGGGTATAAACCTCTGCTTTGGGGTCCAAGGAACTTAGATACAGCATGGCAGAAACCAGATGCTTATTTGGATAATACTAGTCTCACTCAAGTAAGAATGTCTTTACACTGCAGCTTATTAAATGTATACAATGGCTTGGATCCAAAAGTTCCTTTAAAAAGCAGGATACATTCTTGTTTGTGCAATGGACAGAGCAACAGAATTCCAACAGTTGCTGCCAAGGTTTAATTAAAGGCACTGCATCACAAGCTGTCCCGAAAGCAGAATTTTAGGGCTGCAAGGAGTTGCAAGAGTAACAAAGAAGCTGTATTGTGCTAACAGAATTTGCTCATTGTTCTTTGGACTCAAGCTGAACTGGCTAGCTTGATTTATGCAATTTATCTACCACCACAATCTCAAGGATTCTAAATAGTTAATGTGAGATAAGATTTCACAATACTTAATCTTTCTCCAATCTGGCATTGCAATTCCTAGTATAGTCAGCCCACAGAGTTCTGGTTAAGCAGGGTGAGAATTCTGGGAATCGTAATTCTAGCATAGCTGAGGGATGCCATGCTGGAGTAAATGTACTGTAGCCTCTCTATAGTCCAGCAACAATGGGATAACTATCCAAATCTTCAAAAAAGCAGTGTATTTTAAGGGATATAGACATTATTATTTGTCTAAGCTTCACAATACAGGTCATCCTCGACTTACAACAGTTCACTTAGTGACCATTCAAAGTTACAATGACACTGAAACAGTGACATATGACCATTTTCACACTTATGACCGTTGCAACATCCCCATGGTCACATGATTTACATTCAGAGGCTTGACAACTGACTCATTTATGACGGTTGCAACTTGCAGTGTCCCAAGGTCATGTGATCAGCTTTTATGATCCTCTGACAAGCAAAGTCAACAGGGAAGCCAGATTCACTTAACAACCGTGTTACTAATTTAACCACTGTGCCAATTCACTTAACAAATGTGGCAAGAAAAGTCATAAAATGAGACAAAACTCATTTCTCACTTAGCAACATAAATTTTGGTCTCAATTGTGTTCATAAGTCAAGGACTACTTGTATATTTCAAGCTTATAAATATTTTTCCTGTAAAGTCCATCTAAGCTAACATTTCGGAAAAGGTGGAACGTTCTCCTTTGGGCACAGATACCAAGCTTTCTATCTCTGCCCAAAGTCATCTGAGTGATGCTGTGGAGGTTCTGCCTCAGTGCCTGGAAGCTGTGGGGGTCTGGATGGGGCACAGTTGGCTGTAACCTAACCCTGCAACCCTAGGAAACCAAATAGCTCTGGGTTTTGGACAGCTCTAAGAACCTGTAATGATATGTAAGAATGACCTTGGGAGATTTGGGGAAGAGATGCTGTCTAGGGAACGATCAGGTGGAAGGAGGGAGGAATTCACAGGTGTATAATGGGCAGAGAATGAAATTCAGAAAAGATCCTCCCTAACCTATCAGGCTGTAAAATGGCGGGTGATTTGTATTTTCAGACTTTCAAGATTGCTAATGTAGATGAGAATTAGCTGATCTTATCTGTTTCCTGTCTGCTCTACCTGAAAAAGCTGACAGGACCTTCCATCTTTGGTTCTGAATGGTGTTGCACTGCCTCAGACAGAACTAGTGCACAATCTGAAGGTCTTCATGTGCTCATGCTCAAGGAGCAGCCTTGGCTAGGAGGGCCTCTGCACAGTTATGGGCTGTGCATCAATTGTGCATGTTCCTGGGTGGGGAGGCTCTGCAATAGTCATTCATGTTCTAGTGATCTCCCAATTGGGTTAGGGTTAGGGTAAGGGTTACATGGGCTATGCACTGTAAAGGGTATTCAGAAGTTTCATCCACTGCAGAATGCAGCTATGCAGACAGTTGGGGCGCCCGGTCATTTGGCTTATGTGACACACTTCTCTATAAGTTGCGTTAGCTACCGGTATGCTTCCGGGTACAATTCAAGGTGTTAATATATACCTTTAAAGCCTTTTGTGGCTTGGGCTGAATTATTTACAGGACTGGTTGTCTCACCCACCCTATCCTTGTCTCCACCCACCCTATCCTGTCTGCTACGAATGTTCTTCGCATTTTCTGTTGTGCCACCCTCCCTTGGAATATCATTTGTTTGGAGATCTGATTGGGCCTGACTCCGCTGGCTTTCTGCAAGGCTTTGAAAACCTGGCTCTGTGCTCAAGACCACAACCCCAAAGCGTGTAATGAAGCTTATTTCTTAGTTGTGCTGAAATGTGTGACTTCTATTTTTTTTTTCATCTTTGGCTACTATGCGTGTTTGCATATTATGGTTTCATTATTTTTAATATTGCTAGATGTCCAGTCATGAATGAACATATAAACCCAATAAGTAAATAAATAGATTCTCAAAAATAAATAAATAATATTTTAAGCTAAGGAACCATTTCCATTAAAATATGATGTGAATATTCATTCGTGTCTGCAATTTGAATTTTCCTGTTTCTGTATTAAAATGGCTACATCTACTCTTGTCTTCAAAGAAACTACTAGGTTTGCACTTCTGCTGAAAATGCTTGACAGCACATGACAGCAAGTTATTCAGTTTTTTGTCTAATAATATTTTAAAATCCTGGTAATGTATTTCTAATCCTGCATTAATTCACATTGGCGCTCTACGGTTACCTACAAGTTTTATCCACTTATAACAACCCCTCTCCAGTTTGATGTTAAGTCTCTGGCTTTTACAGTGATAAAGTTTTCTAAAAGTGACCTTTGCTTTGGAGCAGCCAAAGGGGAACAATGATCTTTGAAAGAAGCTAAGAAATTAGCTCAAGTAGACATAAAGGTACTATATTCCACACATCTAATCATCAAACAATTTTACTTTATCTGAGATAGTCAGAAGAAATTATATTGTCTCCGATCTTTTCCTTCCATTTTGGGGGCATTGTGACAGCTCTGAACAGTATGTCTCTATCTGTAGAAGCACCCAAGGGTATAAGTCCCTGTAGCATGACAGTCTCAAAGTCCCAACAAGCCCCAAATACCTAAAAGGCATTTTCTTGCAATGAAAAGTACAAGTGGTTTGCTGAACTTTTGAGTGTACAATAATCCAATGAATTCTGCCCTGTGGAGAGAAGACAAGCAGATGGGCCTTGACAATCCTAAGCAAAGCTGTCTTGTGTGACCTTTTGCTCTCCTTTTTTTCCCACTCAAGCTGCTTTTTAAACTGCAGCAACTCTCACCTAAATCTCCAGCTATATGATGTTACCATGGAATCTTAGGACTGGAAGGGAACTTGGAGGTCCTCTAGTCTAATCCTCTGCTCAAAGCAGGAGCCTTATTTAACCCAGTCAAATTCAGTCTATTTTTTGAAAATAGGAGCAACCACAATCCCAGAAGGCAATCTATTACATTAATTGTTCTCACCATCAGAAAATTTCTCCTTACTTCTGGGCTGGATTTCTCTTTAACAAGCTTCCACCCATTACTTCTTTGTTCCTTCCCTCTAGTTTCTTAGAGAATAAGTTTTTTTGTAACATCCCCTCAAGTACTGGAAGGCACTCCTAATCCTTCTATAGGCTAAATTAGTTCCCTCAACTATTCATTGTATGATTTAGCCTCTTTATTATTTTTGTTGCTCTTCTCTGTACACTTTCCAAGGTCTCAACATCTTTTGTGTACCATGGTGACCAGAATTTGACACAGTATTCCAAGTGTGGTCTCACCAGTGTGGTGTAAAGTGGTACAATCACTTCTTATTGTCTTGAAAGTATTCTTATGTTGATGCAGAAGGACAGCATCAAGACAATGAGAAATGATATACGCTCACCTCTGTTGCACTAAAAAAATACTAACATTTCTAATTTCAGATAAACTTCAGATAGCTCTGTCCCATTTGACTACTAATGCTATGCTAAGTTTTATATAACAATATATGCATAGCCTTGCTTAGTCACATAAGGCCGAAGGTCATCTCAGTCCAACATTTTTCCACCTCATAATGGTCAATTAGATGCCTCTGGGTTGCTCAAAAGCAAAATATGGAGATGTACCATAGTTCCCTTGCAAATGAAATTTGGCAGCAAAGTGTCCTTAATCTGAAAGTTGCATTGAGTTTTCAAGACTAATAATCCCACATAAGAATGACCACGATAACATTTACCCAATCTCCTCTCAAAACTATTGATATCAGTGGCCATCACTATGTCTCATGGTAAAGAATTCTACAGATTATGTGCATTATACTTTTCACTGTTCCTCACTTTACTTCTCTCACTTTTCAAATTCGTAAGACTCGCGGTATTTTTTACTTATTTTTGAGACACGTTGCTCTCTAGTTTTAAAACATTGCAATTGAATATGCATAGTCAGTCCCTATAGCATTGTATACACAAGTGCAGAAAGAAAAATGGAGAAAGAAATGTTACATCCGATCATTTAAGGCGGCATTGTAAAACAAAAACAAAATCTTACATGAATGAAAACTTTAAGATGCCTGGTAACTGCAACTATATGTGGTTAGAAAAAAATGAACACACCCTATCAGAAGAACTAAAATAAAAGTGTCTCTTAATTGCTAGATTGTCAAAAAGATTGGTTCTTGTTTTTTTTAAAGGAAACTTGCTGAGAAACATTTGCCCAAAGTGCAGGAAAGGGCAGATTAGTAAAATTGCCTGCAGCTAACATTGGTGGCGTATATTCATGAAGCAATTATTGGGCAAACTGCTATCTATCTATCTATCTATCTATCTATCTATCTATCTATCTATCTATCTATCTATCTATCTATCTATCTA
>JANHFL010007278.1:0-11831 GCA_032468155.1 Oxyrhabdium leporinum | reverse complement strand
ATCAGGTGTGGAGTCAGTCCAGGTGTGGAGACAAGGGAGAAGGGAGGGTGGACAAAAAGGGAAGCCGCTGCTCCGCAGCTTTTGTTTTTAAGCTCCCAGAGGCTCCGGACAGAGGCATCCCATTTTGATCCCTCACCAATCATTGCGTCTACATGGCTCACCACTCACTTCTCCTAGACACACTGTGTGTGTGTGTGTCTGTGCGGGGACAGGGAGGAGTGAGGAAGAGGTCCTCAGATGCAGAGGGAACGGTAGGAGAGGGGTCAAAATGGGAAGCCTATGGCATCTCTGTCGTTCCCTCAGCGCCTGACCGACCTCTGTCTCTTTCCCAGACCCGTGGGTGTTTGTGTGTGTGTGTGTGTGTGTGTGTGCATGAGAGTGATTTCCCTCCCCCTTGCAGCCCCGAGATCTTTTGAACACTTTGTGATAGCAGGCTGCAAACTAACAAAAGCTGTTTTTGGGGAGCGCTTGTTTCTTTTTCTCACCTATTACCACTTCAATGGTATGTGTGCAACGTACTGTGGACTACACATCCCCTCCCCCAACCTGCTGACCATCGCATTGCACCCTGCCCCCACCCCAGTTCTTGCCCCTAGCCCCATGGAAGGCTGCAAGAAGCTCCTATCCCACTTTCTCTTCTCCCGTTCTTCTCCACCCCAATGTCACAGCACGGGGCTGCAAAGGGGGAGATCCCCACATGCGCGCGCACACAGGTATGTGCATGGGGGAGGGGTGTCTGGGAGAATTAAACTGAGAGCCACACAGGCCTGTCAGGTGCAGCGGCAACAACAGGGAGGTGTCAAAATGGGAAGGAGGGAGGGAGGGAGGGAGGGAGGGAGGAAGGGAAGGAAGGTACCTCAGTTCAAAGGAGAAAGCAATTTTGTGTTCTATTTTGTCACAGACAGGACTTTGTTGGCAATCAAGTTAACATTGGTATTCTTGAATTGTGAGCTCTTAGGAAAGTATCCCCTCCTTGTGGGTTGCAAACAGCCATTTCCAGTGGGAAAAACGGGACAAAGCAGAGCAGGGGAAAATATTTTCCTTTGCTATATTTCCAGTCTGAATTAGACCATGGCAAGGTCCCTACAGGGGAGCCCTTTTAAGGATTATGTATTAATAGAAAAGCAACTAACTTACCTCTGTTCCTAAATGCTAAAGCTGTTGCACATAAAATACAGAGGAGCTCTGTTCAACTATCACAGTATAGCCACAGCTATACTATTGTCTGTGGGCAGCCCCACTAAATGCAAGCACAGGATAAACAGCCTGGTTTGTTCTCAGTCTTTTAAGTGGCTACAAACCACTAGCAAAAATGACATTTGATCACAGGCGAGGAGGCATTGAGAAATGTTTCCCCTTTTGCATTTCAGCATCCAAGAAGGGACAGGAAGACAAAGAAAAAGAAGGAAAGGGGGAAGACAGCAAGGAAGGAAAAAAGGAAAGAGGGGAAGAAAGAAGAAAGAAAAGAGAATGAAGAGGAAAGGAAAAGGAAGGAAGGAAGGAAGGAAGGAAGGAAGGAAGGAAGGAAGGAAGGAAGGAAGGAAGGAAGGAAGGTGTTTCAGGGTAATTAATCCAACTAAATTAAAACAGTCCATTAGGAATGTTTTTGTTCATAACTACTTATTAACTACTTCCAGATAAAAAATGATCATCTTATTTTCAGGTAAGAGCAGTCATCAGCATCTGGAAGAAAGATGCTGATTAAGATTTCAAAAATGATATAGGAAGAAATTCCCTTATTTGCTACTCTCAAATAACAGCTGTTTGGTATTATAGAACACTCATCTATACGATTGCAAATTAGTGGACGTTTCATTCTTTTTTGGAAATTTACAAATCTGTGAACAAAAACATTTGGGATGTACCGTACACTTTACTAAAATAATAATTTTCAAGCCGGTTTTCTACAACTATTAATTATTCATCCTTCCTTTGTTCTCTCTCTTCTCACAAGTCTCCTAACATTAAAATGGTGTCTCCAGGCTCCTTGGGTCACAGAATTTGTCTGTTTATCTTTGATCAGGACTCAGCTCTGCCTATATGAGACATGTGCTATTTCCTTGGTAAAGGAGCAAAAGCAAGACCCTTTTCCACCATACTTGCAGATCCCTCATTGTTATAAGAAGTACTCTAATATTCATGGTATAGAGGCACGGTGCACCTGTTATCTGGATTCCTAGCCAGCCATCAGGTTTGAACTACTGAAAAAGAGGAAATGGGAACTGAAGCAGGACCTTTTGGATCACTAATAATACAAAGCATTTGAATAGGTGTGCATCAGATTATCTGGCAGGAGAATTAAACTGGTATTTTGACCTTAACCCCCTAAGCTCCATTTATGAAATCTTCCCTGAAGAGACATAAATCAATAGAACTAAACAACTCATATATTCTAATATATTCTATATTCATTCAGTTTTAATTAAAAACATAGTAAAAACTATATTTGTGATTAAATTATTCACATGTCTGCACGCCAATTCAGCCAGGCATGCATGTTCATTACAGCCCAATACATAATAAAGTAGGAAAAGCATGCTAAACATAACTTCTGGACTTCTTTCCAATCTCTCTGACAACAGATGTCATAGCAGGCACCTTCCAGTTTGGTCTCTGTGATGAAGTAATGTCTCATCCATCCATCCACTCATTCATTGATTCATACATTCATTCATTCTCTCATTCATTCAATGAATCAAAGAATCAATCAATCAAGGCTGGCCAACACTGGATTGTTTAAAATTAAAACATTTTAAAAAACATATGTCAAAGAAAAGTAATATAGTTAGCCAGAAGAGAAGTTACTTGAACCAAAACCAGAAGGTTGATAGCACCTTGATTTAGAAGGGAATTAAATAGCTACCTAAAAAGACTACATACTAGATGATAAATATTTTATAGATATGAATTAATAAGAAAAAAAGGCAGGAATACACAGAGTTAATGTGTAGTTCAAGAGTAACAATGTAACTGACAACAAGAAAATAAGTAGTTTTCTCCAACTTGATGCTCTTTAGATCGATTGGGATGGGAATTTTCAGTCAATTTGGGAAAGAAAAATATGGCTTAAAATGATATTTATATACAAATTTCCAGTTTAGAAAACTGCTGAAAGCGATAGGTCTAGAGACAGATCATGAAAAATGTAGAAGCAATTTGCAAAGCTTCAACGATACAGAATTGCAACCACATTTTCAATAACATTATGTAAGCTCAAGTATGATTCTGACTGCCAATGGAAATACTAAGAACGGATGACAGTGCTTATGTAAAGGAGAGAATCCTAAGAAACTTTCTTTACTCAAGTTGAAATTGAATTACAAGACCTACAGTTCATTTATGCCTCAGCTCATTCTGTACTGTCCATTTATTCTGATGTAAATCTGATGAAATTTCAAGGGAAGCAGATAAAAAAAGAAAAGAATAGAAGACTGAAAATTTCTATTATTATAAAAGTACGTGGGTCTCAAGTATCTTTATTAAAACAGAAAGAAAAATGTATCACTCATCATTCATCCTTCCTCTATTAATTTCCCTATTCTAGTTATTTCCATTTAAGAAACAGGTATAATAAAATAAAGTCTTATCAAAATATTGTATAAAGTCCTATACAATGGGAGGCAGAAGATATGCTATGCTATGTATATATACATTTTGCTATTTGTAAATGGCATGTAACAGCATGTAAATAATGAGCAGATTTTTCTCTCAAGCACATGTTGGATTAGCCAACAAATGTACTCAAGTTCTGTAAACAAAATAAATTATATATAATTTCCTATAATTTGTTTGTTTGGCTTTGTAAAACCGTTCAGAATTTCATATTCAGTAAATACTGACAAAAATCTCTATCTAAAGCTCACTCTTTTAATGGTTCTAAAACGCATATATTCTATTTCTAAAAGGAATAAGAATATAAGCAATAGTTACCTGCACTTCGTAGGTTAGGATCTAAATCAGGCATCTCTTTACAAGCTTCTGGACTAACACTGTATATGGAAGCTCCTGCTTCACTGGTAATGCTGTAAAATAAAAATCATAGAATATACTTTATATTTTAAGCAAAATGATGAAAAACAATGAGCAACAAAAAACAAAGCTTGATAAAAACAGTGCTCATAGAGACAGAAATGCATCAACCATTATCTAAAAGAGAAACTTGGCAAGATTGTGTGTGTGTGTATTCTCAAATTTAAATGTATGTGGTATATTTTCATTCTTTAGAACCTGAATGGTATTAACACTAAACTCATGTGAATGTCACCTGTTTAGAATACTTTCATTTGTGTAGATGGCCTTATTCCAGTAAGATTTGTGAATAAACCTGACAACATACATCCTGCTTTTGAATACCTTGGGCTACATAACTCTTATACTATATGTAAGTGAACATTTTATTTAGAACACATCAAGTATGTAGATGCAGTTGAAGTAAAAGAGATCAAAGAAATATAGATATTTAGATGAAAAGAACAAAACAGCAGCAGGCAATCATTAACAAAATTCAAGTTGTATTATTTTATTGATTTAGGCCATTATATAAAAGCCAGTATGACATGATTGTGACAAACACAGGTCCCTTTTCATCAGAATATTTAATGAGTGAGTTTCTCATTTTATACATTTAGAATTTTGAACTATAGTTCTGAAATTGTAGATAACTTTAGTGTTAGCAGCTATTCATCTGTAGCAATAACATGCCTGTCACTCCAAAAAGGCAGTATGCATCCACATAACAAGGTTTTAGAAATGTATCTTATATTTATGTTACAGGATTTCCCAATATAAAATTAAACATGACTTTCCTAAATTACGATAAAACCAACTACGGTACTTCTTCGTAGGCTCTGCAATAATCTCCACCACTAACTCCTTCAAAAGCTAACCAAGTCTCCTCTGAAAGCTATCCGAATCACAGAATCACTGAAGGCCAGCCTTAATAGCTGAAGTTACAAACACAAAATGCAAACTTACATGGCAGGAGTATCAGTTATCCACTGCTGAGATGCCTTCAAATGCCTCTAAAGCTTTAGAGGCAGATGCAAAGGGGAACTGAAATAAGGATCAGAACTGAATCTTATTTTAAAAGATTAACACAGAAGGCAAGAAGAGGGGATTGGCTCAGAGAAAATGAATTCCTTTTCACCTAATAGTGCAAACTTTCAGGCTGAATGCACGGGAAATAAAACAATGGCATTTCTGTTCATAGAAAAGAACCAGCCCCTTCAAGATCTATGGGTCAGAGGCAATTGGATTCAATTTTATCCATTTACTGAAAATGCAACCTGCATACAATTGCTTCTATTGATAAAGAGGCATTTATTGTAAAGTATTTTAGGGATAAATATTAAAAGCTTATCCTGTCTCCAAACAAATGTATGGGTCATATAAAAATCACAGAGCTGAGGCATGAAAAAAACCCTAAAAACTTGTTTTTTAAAAAAGAATGTGTATGTATTTGTGTGTGTATGAAACTGTTCTGAATAGCAAAGATTACTTAAGAAGATACTCAAGGAATATGACCCAGCTACCTTACATTTTATCTTGTAAAAAATGTAATAAAAATTAACTTTTACAAGTTACTGAAATTAGCCATTTATCATTAATTTAATTAATTTACATTGCCTGTTTTGCTTTTGCTAATTGCTAATTGCAAAATTGCTAATTAAAATATGAAATCAGCATTGATGAAAGCATTTACTACGTTTCAGAAAATCCTTTCTCTACAAACTATCCTGTGCTATGATTTACAAAAAGCAGTTTCTAGTATCACATTTAAAATTACTCTAGACTGCTAAAACCCCAGATTACTTTTGTTGAATTGTGATGAATAAAGAGGGCTTTAATTGAGTCCACACGGCAGTATTAAAACCATTGCAGAGAAAATTTGTCCTAATATTTTCTTTAGGAAGTGTAAAAGGAATTACCTTTCAAGTAATTTCTCCCAGAGTATTGTCAATTATTTCTGAACAACTGATAGTGCTTTCAAAAGTGCATTCTTTCTTTTAAACAAAGCATACAAAAAGAGCATCCACAGATTAACAGATTTTCTGTCACTGTAGCAGAAAAAAAAATCAAATCACTATTCCTCACAATAAGAAGGTCCTTTTATCTTCACATCACCATTGCCACAGATGTGCTTAGTTGTGAATGCTTTAAAAATAAAACCAAACCAGTAAACAAAAGGCCAGACCACTTTACTTCATAAAGATGACATGTTTTTAAAATCTAAATAATGAAGTTATTCAATCTAAGGATGTTATTTTATAATTTATAGAAAATTATTTAATTTTCATAATAAATATTAATAGAATTATAGAACAGAATGGGACTATTTAAATGGAAATACACATTGTTTATATTTTCATTATATATCTATATAAAACTTATATTAAGCTTCCTAATTGCATCATATTGATTCTTCCAATTTTTCAGATGTGAAACATTAGAACAGTCCAAGATGCAAATAGAACATACTTTTCAAGCAAAGAATGTAAATTATTTTAAAATATTCTAATCTAGAAATGCGATTTTTATTCTATTATGCAAAGCATCCATAACATGCAACTGGTATATCAAAATACACGGTAGCAAATACAATATAGAAATGCTAATTATTTCACTCAATTACTAGCAGGAAAAATAAAGATAATACCGAGCAGGAACTTTCATAATTTTTGATGAAAATTATGCTGTGCCCCAAAATAATTGCATTTATTACTGCACAAATTTGAAAACTATTCTGTGAAACTGGACAATACTGTGAACGGGCACGTTTATAAAAATACATGTATTAATTTCATCCCCTCTTAGCCAAGATTTTACTGGCTTACCATGATTTATTTCCAAACTGAGTAGGCAAGCCTGCCCATGTGAACTGAGGCAGGGATGGGGGTGGGAGAGAAAAGGAGGGTCTATCTATTCTTGATTACAGTTATCAATTACACATGTTTCCAGCAACATACCAGCAGTCACAGATGGCAATCTTTTGATCCTGGGTAATGCTTGAAGTGGAATACAACATGGAAAGGACGAAACCTGGGACTTAAGATATTTTGATTTTTTTTTCCCAATGGATACAACTAAATCTACTGGAAATTATACCATCTCTTCTAAAAAATTTTCTTGTGGTTCTAAGAAGATATTAGAAACATTAAGGACTGAATTGGAAAAAAAAGGATCAGGAAAACTGATTGTATCAAAGAGCAGATATATTCTTATGATAAATTATAAGAATACTTTGCTGCTGTATTTTAAAAGAGTGTACGTATTTTTGATTCCTCATAAAATGAAAAACTTTGCAGAATATTAAAATCATGGAATGCCGCTATAAAAAATATTACTAGTAAGCAGCAGTCTCCAGAGTGAAATGCCTATGGAGATTCTCAATCATTCAGGTCATGATTATCCCAAAGGTGCTTTTTCCAAAAAGCAACTGGACTTTCTTGTTTGTTTGTTTTTCTTTGAAAGCATTTCTGAACTGAGCTGAAGAAGCTTCTTGAATGATAAGTGAAATGTTTTCAAAGAAAAAAAACAAAGTCCAGTTGCCTTTTGGAGAAAGCACCTTTGGGACAGTCTCCAGAGCAATCTTCTTGTATCTCTTCAGGTTTATTGCGATTATCATTCTTCCAGTTCTTAATAAACATGCCATTGGCTAACTAGGCTGGGAATTTTGAGAATTGTGGTTCTAACATCTGGAGGACAACCACTTGGGGAATCAAGATACTGAATAGCTTTGAACTAGGACCACAAGGTCCTAGTTCAAATCCTCATCCACACTTAACATCTTTTAGGTCATCTTGATCCAGTTCTACTTGACAGTGGGATTAATTGGAAGCAGGGCGTGGAGAACTCAGATTTATAATCAGAGCTCTTTGGAGGAAGAGCAGGGATGAATCTGTTCTAAATTATTATAATCACTATGGAAAGCTCGCCTTCTCCACCCAGAAGTGATGATCAGGCAATATTGATTTTGTATTCGAAGCATTAAACTACTGGAAACAAAGGATGATTTTTCTGTATTGAGCTATCAATCTATCTAGTCTGAAAAATTCAAGTACAGAATCTTGTATTTGGAATATGGCTTGTCCCCACAGAGAGATACTAATAAAGATGATACTGCAGATCATTGGAATGAGATAAAAGTAAAGCACTTCACACATTAACAGATCAATACAAGTGATAAACAAACAATAATAAACAGCTTAGACTTTTAAGAGAATTTTTAAAAAGAATTTCGGGAAAGATAAAACGTCTTTGGGTTTCTAGAATTAATGCAAACCATATACTTTAACAGTTCAATAAGTTCAATAAGTGGAAGACAGTGATTTTAAATAAAATTTCAGGAATAATACAAGAAACAAGTGTGTATCATCTGTATTTTAATCTGTATGAAAATGGCAAAAAAATGAGGATGAATTTTGCATTCTCTGTATGTCTTACTCATAGTTAAACAAAGTCAAGATATATAAAACAGGTGAAGTAGAAAATATTTATTTGAACCTGTTCCACTATATGGAATAAATAAGTTTTGTATTACATAAGATTTATTCAAAATTATTATTCAAAGACCATGCTAGTCAAGAATTTTGTAAACAAAGTCTAATACTAGTATCCCACTGAAAAGTCTGGACAACAACTAATGCATATAGTTGCTGGGTTTGCTCTCTCAGATATGTCTTCAAATGACAATATATGTAGCATTAAAAATTGACCTAAGGAATTAAAATAGCTTTGAGAAAACATTTTATATTTTACCCAAAAAAAAGTTTCCTACAGATCTAGAAATCCATTTGTATGGACATCAAAGGTATGCGTGCTTAAAGAAAGGGTTTTTCAAAAAAGAAAACAAAAAGCTATTTGTTAGTTGTAACTTTCCTGTGTGAGATATATTTTGTAACAGTAGTGAGAAAAATGTAATCAATATGTTCTCTATAAAGATCACCACATATCTGGGTGACATAGTAACAGGACTACATAAAAGCAAAATAAAAAGTTATTACACATTGTTGTAGCTATACTGTCTACATTCTCTATGAACCCTTCAGAGCAAAGGGCTAGGATTTAAGAAAAGCCGGGAGAAGAAAAATCCATTTCCGAAACTCTAATGTGATATTTTATTTCATTCAGTGTGTATTAATTTGTTCTTCCTGTTTTCTTCTTACAATATATTCCTAAGCTACAAAATTATTACACCCATACAACAATCCTGGAGTCTTTGAAATGTATACTTATTATTTTATTTTTCTGTAAAGAATAAACATTTAGTCTGTTACTCACAAACACAGGTGCCTTTGACAAGTATAACTGAAGCAATGAAAAGGATACTCTTTCCATCCTAAATAATTTTCTGACAATATGGATGCAATCCCAAATACAATTCAGTTAAGGCTATTCAATGCAAGATAACTTTACTTGAAATACTTTATATTTTGAATCCTCTGCATCATTTGACTTATCTACACAAGATTTCACAGTCGTATTTTCACGTTGTACCACCAAATTTCATTCAAGTACCGACACAGAATTTCCTTTTGAATAATGCATAAAGAAGCTAAATCAAGGAACACTGGTATGACATAAAAGAGAAGTAAAATGGTTATATCAGAGTTTAGATGTCTAAAAGTGTTGTTTTGGCACCATCTGGTGACTATCTACAATACTGCAAAAATATGGAGTGCTTCAGTATTTGGACATTGGACAAACTGGCTTATAAATACATGAACTATTAAACTAATGCAGTTTACTCACCATCAACACTGCTTTAAAGCTAAATTTATTAATTAAAATCATCCTTTGATATCACTTTCCTCGCTTTAAAAAAATCTTTGCCATATACAGGAATGTTATCAAAACAACCTTTTATTTTATAAATAAAATTTTATATTCTATAAAGAATGCAGATCTCAATGACTATATTTGTATGTTGCAGCAAAATACTATGTTTTATCATCATTTGTATAAATCTTTTTTCTAGCAACTGATGTAATTTTATAGCATGCATTGCTAAAATATGGCCATCTTATTTTAGATTAGCTGGCACCTCCTCCACATCTTTTGACTCTAATTTTTGGTTCTAATTTTCACTCGTCCAAATGCTGAATACTTTTTATGAAACCATAATTTAATTAATTAATGTACATAAACTTTTTTTTTCAAATTCTCTCTCACCATTACTGGTCACCACTGCACTGATTCCTCTATCAACAATGCTGAAAGGTCAGGCCCTAGCTATTAAACATCAAAAATACGTACCAGGTTATCTCAGATTCTTTAGATGGAAGATGTGTAGCTTTATGGGAAAAAAATACCATCTGAAAGAGAGTTGCTGCTCAAAATTGGACATGCAGCCAAAATATTCAAATGAGTTTGGACTGAAAAAAAAAGGGCCATCCTTACTCAACCAGGGAAAAATAGTGAAAACTGAAGGGAACCAAGATATCCTATGGAAATATTATCAAGAGTCTGGAGGGCAACATCAAAAATACTGAAATCCCAAAGAATAGTAATAGCAGTGGCTTACAGGTATATAGCTTAAGACCTATATACCACTTCATAGTGCTTTAGCGCTTTCTCTAAGCATTTTACAGTCACCACGTTGCCCCCAACAATCTGGGTCCTTGTTTTACTGACCTCAGAGGAATGGAAGGCTGAGTCAATCTTGAACCAGTCAGGACTGAACTCCTGGCTGTGGCAGAGTTAGCCTGCAATGCTGCATTCTAACCACTGCACCACAGGAAGAATAGAAAAGAGACATGGCAAGGCAAAGTATTTTGTTACATGCCAATACATAAAATTCATTAAAAAAAATAGGCAAGCAGATCTGGTAAAGATCTGGTAAAGGCTAAAAGCAGGAAATTTGAAGAAAAGGACAGAAGGGCTAATTCTGGCTGCACAAGACCAAGCCTTAAGAACAAAGCCAGAATTGAGAAGGCAGCAACAAACAGCAAATTCCACCTCTGCAACGAAGCTGAAGAAACAGTGGAAGAAGATTAAACAGATTACTACAAACAACAGCATGACAAAGTAGCAACAAAGGTGATTGGAATATTTGCAAGAAAGACCGTTTGCCTGCAAGCAAGAGCTGGTGGGACCACAAAAGAGACAAGAGTAATAGAAAATAAAGAAGCTAAAGTACTCTGGGATTTCAGAATTCAAACAGACAAACATCTGCCATATGATACCCCAGACTTAATTGTTGAAAAGAAAAATAAAAAAGAAGAGAAGAGAAAGAACTGAAGAAAAATCACAAAAAACGAAAACCTGCGAATAGAAAAAGACTGTGGGAAAAGAAAGAAAATATAGTGCCAATAGTGATAGAAGCCTTGGGTGCAATCCGCAAATACCTGGAGCATCACTCAAACTTCATCAACATTGACAATATCACCTTCAATCAATTGCAAAAGGGAACTTTACATCTTCAAAAAACATCTGCCTATCTCAGATCCTTATGAAGGATGCAACAGATAGATGTCAAATCCAGTCCACACATCTGGCTCATAGTGCAATGAACCATAATAACAACCCCATGAAACAAGTAAACCCATAATCAGTTAAGAAAGTTCTGAATACTCAGCAAAAAGCACCATCTTCATAATCTTCCTAAAAGACAGCAATGGATTTTATATTTCATCAGCACCCCAAGAAGAAAGCCATTTTCCAAAATTGCTGCTACCAAGAAAGGACTATGATGCTACTTATTTTCATGTTTGGTGGACTTGTAAGAAAATTAAAGCCTTCTGGATAAAAATTTGGGGGTGATGCAGAATGTGCTCAGAAAAAGACTGAAATTTACTCCACAATTGTTCTTACTGGGCATTACAGAAGATTGT
>JANHFL010007277.1:33280-47946 GCA_032468155.1 Oxyrhabdium leporinum | reverse complement strand
AATTTTTCAGTAATTTCTTTCTGCTTGGGCCCCCCCCCCCCCCAGCTCCAACAGTGAAAGGGTTTGAGGAATTAAGGTTGGTGATTGAAGAGGAGTTTTGGATTAATCATCAGGAATTTAGAATAAAGTACTTCCCTTACTGTTGAAATAGGCATCATGACCACCCACCTCCCATCCAAAAACATGAGCTGAGCAATATCGCCAGTTGTTGTAAATGGGGATTATGTGAAAGCAAACTGGTTTTGCGTTACTGAGACTCTGTTTCAAAGGCCTTGGCGGCAGACCGTTTCCAATAGATTTCAATGTCTGGTGCAGCGTTGTCTAGTTCTACTGCTTTTAATGGCATCTTGAAACAGACACTGTGGCAGACTCTTGCATGAGCCAAGGTGCTGCAGTGGTTAGAATAGAGTATTGGAGGCTAATTTGCGGACTGCCAGCAGTTCGATTCTCGCCGGCTCAAGGTTGACTCAGCTTTCCATCCTTCCGAGCTCGGTAAAATGAGGACCCAGATTGTTGCGGGCAATATGTGACTTTATAAACCGCTTAGAGAGGGCTGTAAAGTGGTATATAAATCTAAATGCTATTGCTATTTGCCTTTCTAAAAGAGAAGATAATTGTGCTATTTAGACAATTTAGAGTACCGCAGCATGTACAAGTGTTTCTTGCAGTTATCATGAAAACCTGTTTGTATCAAAACCTTTGTTGTCTTCAGTTAATGTAATAGAGCATTTTAAGTACAGAGAGTATTGTGATAATTCTCGGAAGGTGTGACATTATTAGAGTAAGCATTGCAGGATAGAAGTTGCAGGATAAAGATTCTTTTTTTTTTGGTCAGCTGTTTTTCAGTCTTTCACCCTTCTGTTCTATCTAAATTAACTCTTATTTCTTAAAAGATTAAATACATATGTATAGACCTGATTAAACTGATAGTGCTTGAATAGTTAAAAATGTAAAATGAGTGCAGTTGAATGTATATTTTTTTTATTAATTAACCATTGTTATTTTATATATTTAATTTTACCTTTGCACTGCTTTAGCAGTAATGTTTTTCATGCATTAAAACATTGCCGGTTTAGTACTATATTAATTCCAGCTTCTGCTCAGAGGAGTGCTGTTTAAAAGCAATTAAGCTGTAAGGAATTTTGGCAACTTACTGTGCTTAGGAAGGAAAGAAGGATCTGAGTTAGTCAGTGTTGGTTCTGAATGGAAATAAATGTGGAAGAGAATTTATAAAAATGTCAGACAATAACTGGTTTAATAACAGATCTTAAGTTACCAGGACAAAAGTGAACATTAAAATCAGCATTTCCCAATTTGATGTCCTCTAGGTTGGCTAAGTATTTTTAGACTTGAAGTCTATTGCCCATAGAAGCAGTGGTGGGCTGCTACCGGTTCTGACCGGTTCTAGCGAACCGGTAGTGCCGGTGAGCAGTTGGCCCCTCCCACCTGCCCCTGCCCTTTCCTGTCCTATATTTCTCTGTTTTTAGCTCAGTTGATTCACGTGGCACAGCGGATTGTTGTGCCTCAGCTGTTTTACTCACCAGCGCTGACATAGAAGGTAAGTTTATAAGCTTAAAATGGGTGGTTTTTTAACGCTGAGCGCGCGCGCTCACCAAACCAATTGTTAAACTGGTTGCAGCCCATCAATGCATAGAAGGCACCGGTTAAATGAAACCTAATGGAAATTACCGCAATTGTAAAAGTAGAACTTATATCCATTTGTAAAATAGATGTATGGGTGGATTATTGTACTTTCTGGAAGTTCAAAACAGAGTATATAAAGTGATTGGGTTAAATGTTTGCGGATTAAATGTTGAAATATTGCATTTCGTTTTGGTTTGTTGCTATATAGCCCATAATTACTCTGCTCAGAAAGAATTGCACTTATGCAATATATGCCTATTATAGATAATTGCTTGCATGGCTGAAGAACAGTTGGCAGTGTTTGTACATCAATAATAACTTTGTGGCTCTGCATAACACTGGTGCATGCAAACGTTCTGTTCATTTCAATGCAACACGTATGCCTGGTTAAAGGATTGTGCTATGTATGGTCATAATTTCGGAAGCATAGAATGTCTCTTCACTTTGCGACAACTATAGGAAACAAACGTAGCAATTGTCTTTCAACTTCTCATCTGGAAATCTGGAATGAAATGGCTTAAGTGGAAACTTGCTTGAGGAATAGATTGGCTGATTGGAAAATTCTACAATATGGGAAGATTGAGGTAGAATGGGAATTCTTGGAAACAGAGGCAGATACATGTGGCGGAAGCGAGAACCTTTGCCAACATTGTTCTGCCATTGGATAGGCGCAGCTGAGTACAGCTTGCCATTTTCTACAGTACACGTTTTTGTTCTTGCACCTGTTTGATCTAGTGATTAAGGAGCAAGGCTAGAAACCGGGAGACTATGAGTTCTAGTTTCATTTTTTAGACATGAAAACCAGTTGGCTAACTTTGGGCTAGTTGTTCTTTCCTCAGCCCAACTCACAACCCACCTTGTCATTGTGGGAAAAATAGGAGGAGGAAGGAGCATTGAGTATGTACTTTGAATTATTTATAAAAGTAATAAAGGAGGGATAAAAATATTTTTTTTAAAAATGCATCTTGTAACATTTCAAGCAGTGACTAAAAGGTGAAGCTGGAACCTAGCAGAATAAAAAGATGGTGGATTTATTTGTGGGAGCATGTACTGTACAAGGCGGGGTGGGCAATTATGGCCCCTTTATGACCTGTGGACTTCAACTCCCAGAATTCCCAAGCCAGCATGGCTGGTTCAGGAATTCTGGGAGTTGAAGTCCTCAGGTCATAAAAGGGCCATAGTTGTCTGCTCTGGGATAAAAAGCATGTTGTATCATTTCACTTATACTGCAAACACTCTCTGAGCAGAGATAACCAGTTCTCTTCACAGGCTGCCATGCACAGCTCATGAATGGCAAGGAACGGGTGTCTTGAGGTTTCTTTTATTAGCCCAGGGCAGTGGTCTGGCATTTTATCTGGGACCAGACTCACATATCATTTGGCGAGATAACAGTCTCAGATTGAAGTAAGTTGGCAAAGAGCAAGCCTGTTTACAAAGGATCCCAGCTGTATTGAGCACCCTGTAGCCAGGTTTAGTTTAAGTACATTCATGCAGATCCGCTTTTACTCACAGACCCGCTGAATCCTCCCCAGACTGATCAAGGAGTATCTGGTGGGTAGATATGGGTACATGGGTTGCACTGTGTGCTCCTGCTTTTTATAGCAGTGCATTACTTTTCCACCTCAGCTGTGTCTCATGACTTGCTGCTGTTATTACTGAGATCCCTAATCATGTGCAGTTTTCAGACAGTGGCTGGCTTCCAGATCGCTCCGGTTTCAAATTGGGTCATTCACAGGTCTTCACACGTCCAAGGCTCTGTTTCTTAGAGTGCTTTATACAGTATTTGTTGGGGGTTTTGTTCCCCTCCCCTCAGGCCCTGATACAGTCCATAATATTTACAACATGCATTTGTCAGTTTCCATACCTAGAGCACTTTTGACTATCACTCACTGTCAAGAATCCCCTTATTTTAAGATTTATGTTCTGGTTATTTCCCTTATTTTCTTGTTTTTAAGCTTTGGTTTTCTCAGAGACAAAATTCTCTAAATCACCTGCAGCTTCAATTTTTGTGCAATCAATCATTGCCAAACTTGGTGGTTCGTGAATCTCCATTTGTCCGTTTTGTTTGCACCATATTTAAGCTCCTAGCTCGCATCCGTAGCTATGTTATGGAAAACATTGATATCTTTGCTCTTCTGAAAGGGTCATTGATGCCCAGTCCATACTTTGTGTGGCTCCAGCTTCTGTTCTTCAGTGGTAAATGCTTAATGTGCGTTGAGAAAAAAGTGCGTGTGTGTGTGTGCGTGTGTTGTGCATTTAGTTTAAAATTTCAGTTACATACATTTATAATTGGTAAGTTTCACAACACATCAAAACCTCTTTCTAATTTATTATTCACTTGATGAATAGTAGAAGAGTGTTACTAACTACATGTTAAAGTATGCACATATGTATATACTTGAGTATGTTATGTTCCTTAGATGGGTAATAAGACCTTAATGCATGCAGCATTAAAAGTATTTTTATTTGTTTTGGTAGGTTTTTCATTTGGTTTTATTTAGTAATTAGTCTTAAAAGGTCACTTATAAAAAAGGCAGGATACACTGTACATCCTGAAACAAAATAAAACCAGTTATATCTATAAGGGTGACATTTCCCAATTGAATCTCTATGGGAGGAAATAATGTGACGTGGATTAACTCTTCATTCTCCTTTCTATTGTTTTTACCACTCTTTGCTTTAATAAGGTTTTTTTTTAACATGGAGAACAAATTGCCTAAAGGAAATGTGCCTAATAACTCCTTTTTTCCCTTGAGAATTAGGAATCTTTTCGAATAATAGTTTTTCATACAAAAATATGATTATTGCAGATAATGGAAGTACTCAGTTGTTCCTGGTTCTTTTGTTTTTGGTTACAGGCTATATGTCTCCTCATCCGTCTCCCCTGGGAGCACCTGAGCACGTGTCTAGTCCAATGTCTGGAGGAGGTCCAACTCCACCCCAAATGCAACCGAGTCAGCCAGGACCCATGATGCCTGGAGACCCACAAGTGATGAGCCAACCCAGTAGAGGCCCTTCACCTTTCAGTCCTGTTCAGTTGCATCAGCTCCGAGCTCAGATTTTAGCATACAAAATGCTGGCTAGAGGACAGGCAATCCCTGAAACCATTCAGCTTGCTGTACAAGGGAAAAGGTCTCTGCCTGGGATTCAGCAGCAACAGGCTCTTTACAAATCATCCGGTAAAATGGCTACCTTCTATATTATAATACCTACTCAAGACTGAGGACAAAATTTTGGCCTTTCCTCGATTACGTGTAGATCAGAATTCAAAGAGTGATTTGTGAGGAAAGGAGTAAAAGGGAGTTCTTTTTTCCCCTTTTCTTCGGTGCATAGATGCATGCAGAAGCAATGTGGCTAACCTGGGGAGAGATTTTCTATACGTTTACCTCAGAACAGAGAAAGAAGGAAACAGCTATATTGAATTCTATAGGGATCCTTGAAATGAAATAAAGAGTCTGCCCTCAAATAAAAATTGTAGTCTATTTTCTTGTATGTGTTTAATTTTAGTATGAACTAGGTAAAAGGAGGGGGGAAGGGGGGAGACATCACTACATTTTGATTTAAAAACCTCTACTGAAATGTAAAATGTAAATGCTTAATTAATAACACATACACACACACAGCTCATATGAAGGAATTTCCTGAAAGTCACCCCTAAGACACAGAAGCTGTTTTGCATAAAAGTTTTTGGTACCTTTTGATAAGAGATTGTGTGCATTCTTCCTTGCAGGAGTTGTTCCCATGCCTGGACACGGAGTTGCTTCAGGAATGCCAGGACATACAGCTGCCATGGCTCCAAAAACTTGGCCAGAAGGTAAAACTGCAGTACTATTACCCAAAACCACCCCACAGCTCATGTGCAGATAGTTGTGATGTGAGAAGAGGAGGGGAAAAAAGAAGCAAAAAGAGTCTTTTCAAATCCTTTCCTTTCTATATTGTCTTAATGGCACATCTTCACAATAGCAGGTAGTGAATGCTTTTTCCTCCCCAGATATAAGAGAACAGAAATATCACGATGTGTTTTAGTGCTCTTTTCCCCTTTTTTTCCTCCTCCCAAAGCTCCTTTTGTAGCGTATCTCCAACAGACAAAAGTTTCTTTATGTGAAGACCTGTTTTAACAATGGCTGTCACATATTCTCCAAAGCACCTGAGGGGGAAATAAGAAGTAATGGGTGGGAAATGATTAAAGAGGGATCCAACCTAGAACTAAGGAGAAATGTTCTGACATGAGAATAATTAATATGTGGGATGGTTTACCTCCAGAGGTTGTGGGCGCTCCATCACTGGAGATAATCAAGAAGCCATTTGTCCGGAATAGCATAGGGTCTGCTGGTTGAGCAGGCACTTGGACTAGGAAACCTCCAAGGACCCTTCCAGTGCTATTCAATGTTCTATGCTATGCCCACATGGGAAGTGAGGTTGAATGATCGTTCTAGTGGAAAAGAACAAGCTTTCATTTCGAGGAGTCATCACAATATTTTGCTTCTAGAGATACTGATCTAAGATTTTGACAAGATTTTAAAGTGGCAATAATATCTGAAAAATATTTTCCTTACATTGTCTTCTTCCTAGCTTGGTTTTAATTAGCTTCCAGTTACCTATTCTACTGTTGCCTTTCTTTTTAGAATATGAAAGTGTCTTCACTGCTTTCTTGCTGAATAACATTTAGAAAAATCACACTTGCTCGGCTTCTGGAGTCCCAGGCAAAAATATTTGCATTGTCTATCAGATGTGTAAATAACAGATAGAAAGTTTCAAAGCCTAGTCACCTTTTTCTGATGCTTTTCCAGGTTGTTGACTGAAAAATAATTCAATTGTCTGCAATGAATAGAAGCTGTTCCCCCCACTTTTGTTGTTTTGCATTGAAATCCCTTTAATATTATTCCTTTGACACACACCCCTTCACACATACACCCTCCTATAATGCAGTTTTACAAACATCATTACAGGGACAATTAAGAGACCAAAACCATAACTTGAGAATCAGAGCAAATTGAAAATAATTAATGTGATCACAGATTAGGGCATAGATGTTACTTTCATATGGGATGTTAATTTTAGGCATAAAACTAAACATAAAAAGCCCCTAAACATCTTGTTATTCATGCTTCTGTTAGTATGTACGCGCGGATACCTGTAAGTACCGTAGAAGTTTCAAAGTTGATATCATTTGATCTAGATCAGGGGTGTCAAACCTGATCGCATCGTGGGCCGTATCATGACCATCAGGATTGTTTCTGCCCTTGCAGTGCCAGGGTGGGCGTGGCCTATGCAGGCTGTATCCAGCCCATTTAACACCCCTGATTTAAATGTTCCACAAAATAATTTTATATTAGGATATTTAGATTTTAACCAGTATTTCTTCTATCTCACATTTTATTTTCCAGGGCAAGGAGTGGATATGAATGTCTCAAGTACACCCCAAAAGCTGGCTGTTCCACCTCCAAGTGGACGACCCTCACCTGCCCCTGCTGCTACCCAACCTACAGCCGTAATGCCAGGTCCTTCTGTACCACAGCCTGCAGCCGGTCAGCCTTCACCTATTGTTCATCTACAGCAAAAACAGAACCGTATCAGCCCCATCCAAAAGCCTCAGGGGCTGGACCCTGTTGAAATCCTTCAAGAACGGGAATATAGGTAATAGCCAAACTGGGGTGTCTCAGATTAGCTTGCTTTGTGAGTTACGATTCTTACTGTCATTTCAATTTTTTTAAATTACTGTAAACTTCATAGCAATTCTTATATTTTCTGGAAAAGTACTGAAAAATCAGCTGGGAAGTAGGGCTGGAGAATTAAGGGCATGGGAAGGCTGAATCAAATGTTTAATCCCTAACCTTTGGCATCCTATTGTAAACCTTTCAGAATTAGAGAAAATTTTATGGGCGCAACCACAAACGATTGCTACAGGAAATTCTTCCAATCCTGGAAGAAAATAGGATAGACTTAACAATTGCCAGTCAATTTGGGATTGGAATTTGGATTTAAACAGAAATCTTCAAAATTCTGATAGTTTTTTAAAAAATGAGTTTTTCAACCAGGTTTAAGGAAAATAAATTAAAAAAATGTATGCGGAAGTCATAAAATTGTGCTATTCAGTACCTCTTCTATTTTTTCTATTGCAGCCAGTTATATCCGGAAAAGTTTTTCATGAGTTGGCCACTCTAGAATGACAGAATGAAGCATGAAAAAAGTATTTATATGTATATTTCGAAGGATTAATGGGCAAAAAATAGATCTGTCTTTATATGAGAGTACTCATTTTCCTTTTATACAAAGTGTCTTCCATCCATTCAGTAGTCTCATATGGGAGATTCTTTATCCATTTTTCAAGATCATGATTCGTTTGCCATCCAGTTTGTGTAATTGATAATTTTCTTAAATGATATAGCCTGTTGATTGAGCAGCTCTTTCCTTTTAGTTTTTTTTCTTTAGTCCAAGCCAGCATTTTTGGCCTGGGGGCTCAAGAGTTGTGCAGATTTGATTTACTACATATTGTATAAATATTTACATTTGCCTCTATCTTTTCATTTCATTTCCTTAAATCTTTGAGTACGTATACAGTATGTGTGTGCTTATGATTCAGTAGAGGGCCTTTTGTATTTGCCAAGCTTTATACTGAAAATAATTTTATTCTAAAGCAAAAAAATAAATAAATCTGGAACTTTGTATTTCAGTAATGGGAGAAAGGAACTCCATTTAAGTAAGATTAAAATTAGAATAAGTCCCAATAAGAAGTGTCTCAAGTTAATATGTTTGATTTTGCTTGGGCAAGCTTTGATATTTTAAGAATGTCTTAAAATCATACAGGCAAAAGGAGCCATTTGGCCTATTGAATCCAACTCCCTATTCAGTGTGGGAATCCAAACTAAAGTTTTCCAGATACTTTCTACTTACAGGCATGGAGTGAAGGCCAGGCCATTACTTCTCTGGATACAGTAATTGGTTCCAGTGTCAAAGTCAGAAAGGTTTTTTTTCCCCTAAGCCACCATTAGAATCTGCTTTCCTGTAACTAAATCCATTATTCCCTGTCCTGCACTTCTGAATAAGAGAGAACAGGTCTTGACCTTCTTCAAGTGTGACATTCTTTCGGGTATTTGAAGAATGCTATGATATCACCCCCAACCCCAGATTTTCCCCCAGAGCTAAATATACCCAGCTCTTTCCGTCTCTTTTCACAGAATTTAATTTCCAGTCTCTGATCATCCTTGCTGCCATTCTCTATGCCTAGTTCGAATAATTCCATTCTAATTTCTGTTCATCCTTCTTAAGTCTGATGAAAACAGAAAAATGAAGAAAAATAAATTCTCATGTTCTAAGAGTTACCCTGTGTATTTGATGCTGCTTAATATTTCACGTGCTTTTTTTTGCAGCCATTTCCCGCAGGTCAAAGTGCAGTTTCATTGTGCTTAACACACACAGGTTTACAATGCCTTAAGTGTTATCCCTTTATGTATTTTTTCACAATATCTGTTGCTGTTCCCATTAAGATTAGAGAAGAGTAAATCACATATTTTAACCTGTTGATAACACCTCGATTTACTTTGCTGTTTAAAGCTGGGCCAGTTTGATAAATGTATGCACAAGTACTTAAACAGCCCTCCTAACACTTAACAAAACAAAGTACTTGTTCTTCTCTAATCTTAATGAATTCTTCTGAAATGAATAATGTACAGTGTAATTTAATGTCATTCCACGATGAGCAAAGCTTCTTTTCTTCTTACTTACTAATTTAAAAATTGCATATGTTATTGTCCTGAAATGATGAGCAGAGTGGATTATATCAAATGGATCTCTTTAATTGCCTCTCCTTGCTCCTTGGGCTATCATTCTGAAGTTGTGGCACCTATCCTAGAATCCAATAATATCTGTAGTTGCGCTCAGTTGGTTCAAGGGGATGGTGCCCTTTTGCAAGAAGATCTTTATCATCCCTGTAAGAATTCTCATTCTGCTTAGAAAAAGACAAATAACTACACTGTTGAGATTAATTAAACAAATTTTGGACAGGGTTAGCTTAAATCCCCAAAGCCCTTTTAACTGGCGGCTTCAGAAAACTGCTTTCGTCTTTGTCTCGATTTTAGGACTTAATGGCTTTTAATATTTCCCCCAGAAGATAAAAATAGCCTTTCCCCCCATCTGTTTTAAAGATTAGGCAGTGAAGATGGTTTAAGTATTTGATACCTACATTTTAGGACAAAGTAAATTGCCATAAAGTATTCCAACATGCCACATAAATTATAATTCTATGTCTGATACAATGCCATAGTAATTAAATAAAAGCAACTCCGAGCCTCTTCCTTTTAAATGTCATAATGAAGACCATTTCACTTCTATTTATTTTTATTTTAGAAATGCTAAATAAGGACTACAGATTTTAAAGTTGGTTTCAAATTAATGGCAATGGTGATAATTTGGTATTGTTGGTAGCTTCTCCCAATGCACATGCTTCAGCTAGTTTAAAAACATATTCTTTATATTGATAGCACTTATTAAAACAAATGAGCCATTGTAGCTGTAACACCATTTTAGCAGCCTAGAAATTACCCTGAAAGATGCGTACTTCCTCACTATAGCTACTTGTCAATTTTGCCTCTTCGCTGCTAACACAGTTAAAGAATCTTTTAGCAAGTATCTTAACCACAGTTGAGGGTTAGTTGCTTCCCATTTAATTAGAATTTCAATACCCCATTTGAAATAGCTTTCAGATTGTAGGCTGAACATTACATTTAGCCAAGGATGATGTCTTGAATTGCTGTCAAGGATAGCTGGGGGGAAAAAGGACTCTGTGAATAAGGAAAACTTTTTCTGGAGGCTGTATGCGTGGTTTGTCAGTGCTAGATAACAGATAAACGTCACTTCATCTGCACTAGCTTGGTGTGTTAGAAGTGTATCAACTCCGAAGTGAACTTGGCTGAAGCCAAGGGGGAGGAAGTAGATAGCCTGGTTACAGTAAAAACAAAGTTTTCCTGTGGGAACCAAGGTCATTGAAACAGGTGGCTGTTGAAGGACAGGAGCCTGCCATTCATCTTCATTGGACAATGTAACCGGTGACACCGGGGAGGGGGGGGGGAATTTTTACTCTTTTCATTAGGGGAAAACCGCAGGAACTGTTAGAGTTGCTTTTCACCGGCTGTGCCAATAAACCTGTTCTTTGAGGAATCTACCTGCCTTGGAGTTCTGCTTTCAATGGGTCCATTACTCGGAATGCTGACATTAAACCAACTCTCCTAACTGTCCGCTCCAGACGGAGCCACTCTCCGGGGTCCTGAGCCGTGGCTGCTCACCTGGTCTTTTGAGTGGAGCAGAGAAGACAGGGAAGACCTCGGAGATGGAGAAGCAGGGGGAAAGGAGCTGCCGGCACCGGCGCGACCCCCCACTGAGAGACTGCAGACCTCCATGAAGGTCCCGCAGACTGCAACAGGGCTGCGCTGCTGCTGGTGACCCGGCCAAGGTCCGAACGGAGGCGACGACCACTGGGGACTTGTACCGGGCCGAGGAAGGCCTCAGACACCAGGGCTCTGTTCAGAGGCTTGGGATGTGACCGGTGACACCTGGGAGGGTGGATTTTTACTCTTTTCATTAGGTGAAAACCGTGGGAACTGTCAAGAGTTGGTTTTCACCGGATGCTGATATGATGTATCCAATGAACCTGTTCTTTGAGGAATCTGCCTGCCTCGGAGTTCTGCTTTCAATGGGTGCAGTACTCATTGAGAGCTGGCAGTGTGATCGTGTAGACCAGCATTTCTTAATGTAAGGTCTTTGTGAAGCAACAAAGGGCAGAAGACCCAGTTTTGAATTTCTTCACGTTTACCTCAAACTATGGGTTTCCTGCATTTTCATTCTTTGATTATATATATCGATATTACATGCTGCATGGTCCAGTAGCCTTAAAATAGTCATCACGTAGTTCAGGTTCTTTTTACATTTCATGCAGATGTTAAAAAGAGAGTTTTTGCAACTCTTCCAGCCACCACTGATACAGATACAATATCCCCTTTCCCAGGAATTTTGGCCATTGATAACGGGCTTGGTTGCATGCCTTGACACTGAAGGGGAGAGAGGCGCTGGGGTATTAGGGTAGGAAGTGTTTGAAAGAGACTCTACCTTAAGTGATTTGTTATAAGTCTACCTGAGAACTTTTACAGTTTTTAACCAGCCAAGGAAGTGTTTTGAAATCTGAAAGGTTCTCCGTTCTTGAATTGGCCAGCTTTGTGGGGCTTGACAACAGCAGCATTTGAAAACTCCAGATTCCTTTGCACGAAATGTTTGCACACCTGTGTGTGTGTGTGGGGGGGGGAGCAAGGGTATTCAGTAGTAAAAAAACTATGGCTCATTTCACTTTATTTGTTTTAAAACACAGGATCTGCTGAGTTAAAAAAGAGAATAGATGCATAAAGGAAACTAGAGAGGCCAAGAGATAGTGAAAAGAGACGTGGAACTGACAAATTCATTGATTTTATTTTTTTAATTCTCTTGTCTTGTGTCCTTACCTACATAGGCTTCAGGCTCGAATTGCACACAGAATTCAGGAATTAGAAAATTTGCCTGGTTCTTTACCTCCAGATCTGAGGACAAAAGCCACAGTGGAGCTGAAAGCGCTTAGGCTACTGAATTTCCAGCGCCAGGTAATGCATTCTACTGGGGGATATTTATTTGTGATTAGACGACACTTAGGGCCTTTATATGTCAGTTACTCTGTTTTAAAGCTAAGGAGTAATTGGTGTACCAGTGAATTTCATGTGTCTCGTGTGAGCTCAACCTATAAACGAGAAGCACAGCAGCTGCAGAGGAGCCATGGTGGTGCTGTGGTTAGAATGCACTATTGCAGGTAACTCTGCCCACAGCCAGGAGTTCAATCCTGACCAGCTCAGGGTTGACTCAGCCTTTTGTCCTTCCGAGGTCGGTAAAATGAGGACCCAAATTGTTGGGAACAATATGCTGACTGTAAACTATGTAGAGAGGGCTGTGAAGCACTATGGAGCGAATATAAAACTAAGTGCTAACTTTTGCAGTGCCTGCTTTGTCTCTTACGTAATTCCCTGTACTGCAAGGGTATAAAAACAAGTGAGAAGAAAAACAGGAATTTCCTGATCATTGCTGATGGTCTTGGGGTGGGCTTTCCTTGCAATTTGCATGGAACAGAATATGACACCAAAGTATCTTGGCGTACGAAAAGCATTACCATACGTAAAAGATGCAAAAACAATTTCATTAGGCTAAAAAAGAATATAAAATCATATATTAGGAAATGTACATTAATGTTTGTAAATGTTTGTTAATGTGTGTGTATCAAACAAAACTTATACTTTTTAAAAAAGTTGCAAACTGATAATGAAACAAGAAGGAACAATTTGTGGATTGGAAACCAAGTGATAGATTTATCATCGGCAATTACAGAATCTGTCCTGGGTCAGAAGTTTTACTTTTTCTTTTCGTATATTTCTGTGCATGCTTAACACCAGCAGCACTTTCTGTAACATTTGGCACAATTTATTTTACTGTCTAAAACCTTTCATAAAACAGGTTAAGCTTAAGGAGAATCTTCTTTTAAAAGTTTACTATTTTTATTTCACCTGCTACACAATATGGGCCTCAGGCTGAGAATCATTTTATTAACTTTTCTTTTTTACAACGCAACCCCATCTCAACAAACAACAGTGCAGCTAAAACTAAAAAAAACAACAACAAAAAGAGAACAATAAATACAGACCTCATTTATGAAACTAAACTCAGGAAAGAAATTAATTTGACACTGCAGCTCCACTTTTCATATAAATGCCAGGACTGAATTGATAAAATCCGTTTTCTTTTAAAACTAAGCACTGCCTGGTTACATTTCTCAAATTCAAATTAACTCCCTTTATTTGATCAACAAATTTGTTTTAGAATCTGGAAGTCCCATCGCATTTATATTGGACATCCAGAACAAAACGGAAAGAACACTTTGAAACGTTTCCCCCCCCCCTTTCTTTCTGTTTTTTATCAGTGCAATTTCTCTGCTGAGACCCGGTTTCCTTTTAAAATGCTGTCTCTTCTGGTTCACAGCTGCGACAAGAAGTAGTGGCGTGCATGCGTCGGGACACAACTTTGGAGACTGCTCTGAACTCTAAGGCATACAAACGCAGCAAGCGGCAGACCCTGAGGGAAGCCCGAATGACCGAGAAACTTGAGAAGCAACAGAAAATAGAGCAGGAGAGAAAACGTAGACAGAAGCACCAGGTATCTTCAACGCCTTTGGGACTGTTCAGTTTGTATGGGGGTTTTTTTTTCCCCCCCTCTGCAAATGGATGGGATAATCTGTCAAGGGCCCTCTCGTTGCTTTTATATCCTGCTAGATATGCCGGCTTGGCTTTCATTACTCTGCGGTCCATTTGTCAGCAAAATGCCCCTGCAGAGCTGGGAGGAAGATCCAGCTGCTTCTTTTGTGTCTCGTGTATTAACATAATGAGAAGGAGCCACAATGAATTGGCAGCTCACTACATAAGTTGGAAAAAGTCTGAGAGAGTTGGAATTTGCTGATACGGAGGTGCCCACAGGATCCAGCGCTTTCATCGGAATGAAACTGTTGTGCCATTGTGAGGCGAGCTCCGTCTCATTCACCCATGCGTGTCAGAACACAATGCACGTATAAAAGGGGCGGAGCTTGCGGAGCATTGGCACAATTTTGTCATTTTTGCCAGAGTCCCGTTCTCCCCCCCGTTCTCCCTCCCCCATATGCTGCTGCATAGAAACCAATTCATGATTGTTGAAAAACCTGTCAGCTTTTTTTGTGAAAGTTCACATTTGTTCCTACCATCACACTTCCCTGATATAAATCGTGTTAAAAATAGTCTTCCTTGGATCTAAATGGCAGAGTGGGTCATTCTGTGTTTTTGGGTTATTGATATGTAACAAACTGATAGATGCAGAAGTTCAGTCCGAACTGGCAGGAAGTGAATCCCTAGGACAGGAGTGTCAAGCTCAGTTTCATTGGGCCGGGGTGGGCGTGGCCAGGGTGGGCGTGGCCAGCTTGACGTCACTCATGT
>JANHFL010007277.1:0-23466 GCA_032468155.1 Oxyrhabdium leporinum | reverse complement strand
AAAGAAAGAAAGAAAGAAAGAAAGAAAGAAAGAAAGAAAGAAAGAAAGAAAGAAAGAAAGAAAGAAAGAAAGAAGCTGAGTACCTTCTCACTCTCTTGCTAACCTGGAGCCACTTTTCTGTCTGGTTGATGTGTCCCTATCCCTTGTGTAGGTTTCATATGAAGACAATAATACATTCTAGGAATCCCAGTTTCTTGAAGATATTCCACAATTTGGATCAATTCATTCAAGGCCTTTCTAGAGTTGGTGAACTACATGTTGAAGGGTGCATCAGCAATAGTGATTCTTATTCCTCTGCCTTTTCTAATCTTGAACATCTGGCATTCCCTTTTCTGAACAAGACTACATTAGATGAGCCTAAATGGTACTTAGCTAATATTTGAAATAGAGAATGTTATGCAATCATGTAAAGCTCCTTTCTTTGCTACTCGTACCTCTTCTAATTTGTTGGCCAATATCCAGTTGTTGTCTAGATTTGCTGGCATAGTTTGGTTACAATCATGGCTGATTCTTCTGTTGCTTGCAGTATTTCTATATATATTCCATCAGTTCCTGTAGCTTTCCAGCTTGGTAATTGCTGAAGTGCTAATTTCATCTTCTGCCATTAGCAGTTCTTATAAATTCAGAATATCTTCCAAAGTATCTTAGGTACATCTGGTTACACTCAGCTTCAGTGAACTGCTTCCATCTGTTTGTTCCTCTTTGGATTAGTCACTGTCTATCCATTGGTGTTCAATTTAAGGTTGGAAGCTCTTTCAGACACCTTTCAAAAGACTTCCCTTGTTTTTGGTCTATCTCCACATTAGATGTCTCTACCGAAATTGTAATACAGCTCCTTTGTCTCTTTTTTAACAAATCTCTGAAATCGTTTGTTAAGTTCCTTCCTGAGATCTTTGTCTTTGCTTGGCTTCTCGTCTCTTCCTGGCAGCGTTCACCATCTGTTCTGATATCCAGCTTGATTTCTTCTGTTTCTTGGTATTTGGCAGTCTCTCTTCACATTCATTCTTAACATCTTAGATTTCATTCCTTGGCTCCCTGTAAACGTAGCTCAGGCCTTCATTGCAATTCCCAATGTTGTTCTTGAAAAGGATGCATCTGTGGTCAAGCTCATGTCTTGGAAACCGGCTGGCTTTGTTCTTCGGCTTTACTTTGATTTGGAACTTGCACATAAGCAGTTCACGTGATCTGTTCCACAGCCTTTGATGCTGTCTTTGCTGTTATAACTGAGCTCTTTTATTTCCTTGTACCTTGATTTCTGTGTGCTCCTTCTGGTGATAACCATGTGCATAACTGTTGTTTTGTTGTCTGAGGAATTTGTTAATAATAAAGGCATCATTAAATTGGCAAAAATGGATAATGTTTGCTTCTTTACTTCTTCATTTCTGTTTCCTAGACTGAATAGGCCAACTGTGTTTTCCTCCTTACTGTTTTAACTTTGGCACTACAATTTCCAAACTGCAGACTGTTTCCAGATCTTGCTTGCATATTCTGTCAATTTCAGATTGAACTTGACAATAAAACATCTAATCCTTTTTTCTTTGCTTGCATCATTGGTTGTGACTTAAACCTGAATAACTCTAATATTAAAGGATTGACTGTGAAAACTTACTGATGTTTCTTGGTCTATCCAAGCACTATTTTTGCTATATCCTTCCTGGCTATGAAATTGCTTTTTATTAGAGGGTTTTGTCCTGAGTAGTGAACAGTATGATCTTCTGATTTGAAGTGTCAATTCCTATCTATGTCAATTTGCAGATGTCCGAGATGTCAATGCGTAGTTTGTTTATTTCATTTTTCACCAGATTGAGCTTTCCCATCTTCATGCTTTCTACATTCCAAGTTCAAACTATAGTTTCATTTGCAGTTTCGGGTTTTCTTTTCTTTCATAGTAATAGCAGCAACTAGACAGTGCAAAAGCTTTAATTTAGCCAGATCCTAAACATTACAAGTAGTCCTGGCAACTATGATCAAAACCCATGATGCTCGTTCATAAAGCAGGTCACCACGCAACTGGGCCTCTTTTTTTTTTTTTTTTTGGGCAGTGTTGTTAAGTAAGCCCAGTGTTCACTGTGGCTTGTGTTTTGCCAGAAACTAAATCATGGTCATGTGAGTGCAGCCACTGCAAATGCGGATCACTCGCCAAGCATCCAACATGCGGTCACATGAATGCAGGAGAGGTCTGATGTCAGAACTTGGAAACCAGGTTTTACATCCCTTTTAGGAGGTTTCTTATAACTTTGAACTGTTACTAAACAGTCGTAAATCAAGGGCGATCTGTAGTATTCTAAAAGGCCTTTCGTGACATCCAGTTTTAATCCGCTGTTTATCGGCACCATTGGCTTCTTCCAAGCAGTCCTTGATATAGGTGCCTGCTTCCTTTATTTGAACAGCTGGGATGAGTTCACACTTTTGAGTTCATACTACTGGGAGTATAACTCCTGGCATCCAGTCCTGATATTCTTTGCTCACCTCTTCCAGGAGCTCTCCCTTCCACAACGAGGTAGCAAAGAAGATCTTAGGGTCATAACCTTTAAACTTACCCTATTAAACCTATCTCCTTTAGCATTAAGTATCGAAGACATTTCAAGTGATGACAGTATTTTCATCAAAATATAAACTGTTTAATTTCTTTATCTAACTATGTTAGTATATGACCTGGCGTACTTTCTCCCTCATCAACCTACATACTTTATGAAGATCCAGGGTTGCACACCGGGTACCTCCAGTCAGGTTGCCTCAAGCGATAACATAAATTGTATGGGGTTTGGTTTGAAAGGGAGTAAGCCCCGAGTCTTTTTTGAGTAAGCACATTTTGGTCCTCTTAAATCCTTTCTAATTTTGGGTTCCCAGCGTCGGGGCTTTAGATAAATAAATGGTGTGATATTAAGAATTTCGGATTTACTAGAACCTGCTTTCACACTTCCTCTGACAGAATCCTATTCTCTACACAAATTCAAAGATATGCTTCTCCTTAATATTTAGCTCATAGATGAAAGCAGTCAGATGAGCGATCTCCCGGTCAAGGTAACTCACACAGAAACGGGCAAAGTTCTCCTTGGACCAGAAGCTCCTAAAGCGAGTCAATTGGATGCTTGGTTAGAAATGAACCCTGGGTAAGTAATCAGTTTATCTCCTAACCCATAACCCGATACTTTTGCATTACAGTCATGCAGCCTAAATATTTGCAGATTTTTTGTTTTAGTTTACACATATGTAAATAGTTCTAAACCCCATCCATATTAGCATTGTTGGCTTTTTATTTATTGTGTTTGGTCGCTGTTTGCTCAAAAATGTGCGGCTTTTGTTATCTGCACCATGCTTTAATATGCAGCTTTACTACTATATGTTTATTAAAATCTAGTTATTTCTAAAAGCCCAAGCTTCTACGGATCTTTCCTAAATATTTACTTATGGAGGGGTGCATTTTTCTGAGAAAGTCAACTCTGATTACATTTTTGAGTATAACGCGATGGATGTAAGGAAACTCTGCCCATTGTGACTAGTTGTTGTGGAGCAATAATTTTAGCACTGCGAGCCAATTTCTTTCCTCTGGAAGTCCATGAATGATTTCTCCCATAATTGATTTCTTCGATATCTTTAATGTTATATTTGTACTTCCCTGAAATACTTTTTTCTTAGAAATATTTTTAAAGGGTTGCTATTTTGAAGGAGTTCCCTTATTCATACTGTTTCACCCGTTTCTTCCTGACCAGCTATGAAGTTGCTCCCAGGTCAGACAGTGAAGATGAAAGTGACTCAGAATATGAAGAAGATGTAAGTGAACGCTTTCTCTTGATCTAGCTCTTTATTTAGAAGAATATTTTTTGATACCAGTGAGTAAGAATAAGCATGCGAAAAATAAATCTTTAACTTTGTAGTTATACGTACAACTCTCTAATACTGCAAGAGAAATACCTGAATAGACTACCACAAGTGTATTGTGTGTGAAGTTACCTTTGCAAATCACTAAAAAGCTACAATTGGTTGAAGACTCAGCTGCCTACATGCCGAGGGATGAGAGCATCTTCATCCATCTTCATTGATAGTGGCTGTTCTCTTGGTTGCCAGAGGGCTTCAGGGCACCATTCAGAGTGCTGACCTTTACAGCTCTTCATTGGCCTGGATCCAAGGTATCTTCAAGACTACCTTTTCCAGGTAGAGCCATCCTGTGTGGTGTGGTGCGTGGTGTGGCAGCTGTGTTTTGTATCAGTGGTAGCTACAGAATAATATTCAAAGGTAGCCTTAGGTATTAGTTTATCCTGGTTATTGCATTAGTTTATCCTGGTTATTTATCCCCAATATCAGTAAGGTTGAGGCTTCAGGGCCCACGGGGGATGTTTCTTACTCCAGCTTAAACAATCGGCCTACTGAGGCTAAACAGCGCAAGCACAATTGATGGCGGAGGTTCGTTCTCTGGGCTTACGGGGTTGGTTTCTGAATGTTTCGTTACCAGGCTAGGTAACATCTTCAATGGAATTTAGGGGATATCAGTGTCAGTGTTCTGCTTATAAGGGCTTCGTGTGGTCAGTAAGTCTTGTGACCACACAAAGCCCTTATGAGCAGAAAAACACCGACACTGATGTCCCTTCAGTTCTGCTGAAGATATTACCTAGCGTGGTAACGAAACGTTCAGAAACCAATCCACAAGCTCAGAGAACAAACCTCTATCCTCATCCCACAACCAAACTACAGATATTCGCCGCTATCCCAAACAAACATAATTCTTCTGGAAAGCGGTAAAGACTCAGCATTTAGTAGTTAAAGTTTTAAAGTAGTTAAAGTTTTCCACGTTGATGGTGTCCATGGTTAATGTATTTGTTTGGTACTATTTTTTTGGGTTTTATGAATGATCAGATTTATTGATTTTATTATTGTGTGCTATATATTATTTTAATTTACTGTTTTAATTTGCCGTGAGGTTGTATAATTTAGAACAGGAATAGAAATTCCAATAAATAAAGTAACAAAGAACCTAATTAAAATAGAATCTACTGTGTACCATTCCAGTCTCCCAGTTTCCTTATACCATAACAATAAGAACCCATAATAATACTAATTTGTGTGACTTTTCTTGTCTAAATAAAATTTTTCATTTGGGTCGTAAATTACAATACTATAACCTAATTAACTAACTGGAAAAATAGCTAGTTATAAATCTTTAAGCAATGAAGGATGCCAGATTTCCTTTTGATTACTGATGGTTGTTAATCACAGTAAGTAATGGGGGTTTAGTTTTAAAGATATTGCAGTTCGTCAAAATGGATATAGATTGTTAATTTTTAATATAATTGGATATTTTTTCCTTTACAGCTTGTCTGAAAACTATTATATTTTAACCAGTTTCTCATTAAATGGCTTAGAAGAGGAAAGGTAGTGTGTGAGGTTGTTTTCTTTTCTTTTCTTTTGGGGTGGGTTTTTTTTGGCTTTTTTGTTTTGTTAGCAGCCAAGGATGTATTCAGTAATTTTTAAAACTACCATGAAAACTACTGCCAGTAATAGCTAGGGAAGTAGATATGCATTGCAATAGAGCAACACGAGGGAAAGTGCTTTGAGTTTTTATTATATCCGTAAGATTTATTTACTGTACCCCTCCCCTTTTTTTTTTTGTTTTTGCTTTGAGATCTCAAGGTCCCAGTTTTATATTTGCTAATCCTTCCTTTCCATTACAGAGGCTTATGGTTCTGACCCAGCAGAATATTTTTTTTAGGGACTAACGAGACAAGAAGAGCAATAGATGAGACCTATCCCATCCACAAAGCTCTGAATTCTCCCCAGTTATGGTTAAAAGTAGAAAATCTTCAAGTCACCTGAAGTATATATGGTGGAAAAACTCTGTGAGAAATATCACACATGGAATGCATGTCAGATATTCTTATGAAACAGAATATTCCCCATACCGTATCACTCTTCTCAGGTACTCAGAAATGGAGTAATATGGAAGTGCTTATTAATAGGGATTGCTTTTTTTGCATTGAGCAGAAATAGTTTGGAATCCTAAAACTTCTGCTGGTGTCATGAACAATGATTTGGACTAGTTCTGAGTTCTAGTCCTGCCTTTAGCATGAAAAACTGGCTAGGTGGCTTTGGGCCAGTCACTGTCAGCTCAATCTACTTAACAGGGTTATTGTTTTCCCAGTAGGAGGAGGAAAGAGTATTAGATATGCTTGCCACCTTACTGTATTTATAAAACTACTAAAGTCAGGATTAAAAAAAATATTTAAAACAATCCCACAAATACAGAATGTTCGCCTCCACTGGTTATTTTAAAAGCATCAGAAATTATATGTTGCAAACTTATTTATTCCTATTGCAAAATTATAAAACCAATTTCCTACAATCAGGCTAAACTTTTTTTTTTAACTAACAAAAGCTACTTCTCTATAAATCTCAGTGGGACAGTTTCTTACGAGAGAGAGGAAATTGGGGAGGGAAGCAAAATATAATGGAAAATTGTAGCGGGCCTTTGGAGTTCTTGCTGATAAGCGTTTCATGTGGGATTGACTTCAAGGGTTGTTGTTTTTTTTCCCTGGCAGGAAGATGAAGATGAATCAAGTCGACAAGAAATAGATGAAAAGATCCATCTGGATCCCAACACTGAAGATGTTTCAGAAAAAGACGCTAAACAAATCATCGAGTGAGTAATTTGGGAGAACAGAGAAAGCAAAGCATTTTGCACACTCCCCCTTTCTAGATCAGATTTCTGCACGTCTTAAGAAATAAAATGGCAAACAAGTCGTCAATGTGAAATTGAAATCGAACCATTCCTTGCTTTATAGGACAGCCAAACAAGATGTGGATGACGAATACAGCATGCAGTACAGTGCCAGAGGATCTCAGTCTTACTATACAGTGGCTCACGCAATTGCTGAGCGAGTGGATAGGCAGTCCTCCCTTCTTATCAACGGCACCCTGAAACATTACCAGGCAAGCATACTAGCTGGAAACTGCTCCTACAGGAACTTCATGCCAGGGATCCTTAAACTGTACCATAGATTAGTCTCCTAAAAAAAGCTGGACGATTTCAGATTTACCAAATCATTCTGTTGAGATATGGCACGATTCTTGAATTCTTGAATATTTTAGGACATACAACACAATAAAAAGCATGCCTCCCTTTCTCCATTGTCTGGTCCATATTTTGAAGCATACCAGATTCTCCACTGAATTGCCCACATGAGTCTCAACTTTGACTGATAGTAAGAATATGTAAAAGGTGACAATCTAAATCCACAGGCTCCCAGGCAGCCTTAGAGCTCCTTGGAGCTCTTCCAAAAATGGAATTATTTAGTCAGATGGGTGAGAAAAATTATGAAATGCATGTGAGGTATGATTACACATACAGCATTTCAGTTAATTTTCATTAAATTTAAATGAATCAAATAGATAATAAATCATATTTGGGGGGGGGTTGATGTTATCTCATCTGGTGTTCAGACTGAATATGGCATTTTTATCTATCGAGTCCTCATCTGGGATAGCATTATTATTTTTATTTTTTGGATTGTCCCCTTTTGGAAGGCAGCTTCTCTAGCACATTCAAATACCAAATGCAGCTCTTGATTTGAAAATTGCTTAGCTTTTCTGGGAAACATGAATGGGAAATCAAACTAGGGAAGGGAAGTATGAGAGAACGGATTTTCTGAAGTCTGACTTTGTGTTGGACTAATTGTTACGTTTTAAATCCACTTCATTTAGCTGCAGTGTTTTGCTGACTACTTCTAACAGTTAAAATGTTAAATTAACTGTGTTTTATTGCAACACAGCAATATTGAATCAATTTCTCATTCATAATTTATTTTCAAACAATATTCAGGACAGTTTCATTGTAATGTGCAAGTTGGTGATTAGGAACTGTACTTTATTGCTCTAAATGCTATCAAATAGATCTATAACACCATGAAAGTATAAATTTGAAGCCTGTACTGATTACTAAAAACTTGAACTATGTCACAATATCAGCAGTATTAATATTTAACTCTGCCTAAAACAGAGATTGGTTTTCAGAGCAAAAGAATACTACTACTACTATACTTGCAATATATAGCAGCAGTTATAGTTGTAGGAGAGATGTTTGATGTTTTCTTTATCATTATGCTACTTATGGTCAGCACCAAGGCACTCGACTCCAAAGCAGAGATGTTACAATAAGAAAATATAAATGTTACGGATAACCGAGGGGATTTTATTGTATTTCAGGTCCAGGGCCTGGAATGGATGGTTTCCTTGTATAATAACAATTTGAATGGAATTTTAGCTGACGAAATGGGGCTAGGAAAGACCATACAGACGATAGCGCTCATCACTTACCTGATGGATCACAAAAGGCTTAATGGACCCTATCTCATCATTGTTCCCCTCTCGTAAGTAGGCGGATTCTTCCTCCTGATATTTTCCTGCGATTGGTTCATTTAGAACGTGTACTTGTTTTTTCTTTACCTTTAATGACTGGATAAAGCACACCCCAGGAGTATGCTTGCCTGCACGTGACCGATTTAGTCTTTGCTTGTCTTTCCTTCCTTACGTATGGATTCTGTGAGATTGGAAACCAGATGGCTTAGAGGTCTAAAAGGATGCAAATGACCAGCTGTGTGCAAGGAATATAAATCCTTCCATTCCCCACTATCCTGTCAGAGCTGAAGCAGCTTCTTGGATGAGAAGCGAAACGTCTTCAAACAAAAAACAACAACACGAAAATTCAGTTGCCTCCTGAAAAAGCACTTTTGGGACAGATGGCTTAGAGCAGTTGAAGTTTATTGTATCTTTTAGTCAACCTAGCTAGCCCCTATTGTGATTCACAAGATGGGAAATGTATTTCTTACCTGAGATTGGCTGCATAGGATGCCCTTTTAGATTCCAAAATGTCCTTCTTTGAGGATCCTCACGTTCTTCTGGAGAGTTGCTTAAATCTTTTGGCTTCCACCAGCCACAATTTTTGGATTTTCCAATTCTACAAATTCTCAGCTAACTTAGGCTGACTGAGAAATTGTGGAATTGCATTGCTGCTCATTTGGTGATTGTGGTGATTATCATTTTTCTTCCTTAACTAATCCATCTTTGTGGTTAATCCAGTCTTAGTATAAAATTGGTTGTGAAAGAAATGCTGTAAACCCCGCTTTGCTCGGTTATCTTCTCCTGCAGTTAACTTCAAAAAGATTCTTGTTAAGGCTGGTGATTTTAATTAAAATCAGCTATGCCACTTTAGAGTCAGATATCTGCTTATACATGTGCTGCAATATGTCTGCAGGTTTTGTTTTATAGCCTTCCCTGCTTCCCAAATCAAACGTATCAGCTCAGATTCTGCATCAGAGTAAATAACTTGTCAGTGAACCATATTATGGTTTATTGAGGCTGTAGCAAGTATACTATTGAACAGTTAGGCATAGGTTTGGTGTATCCATTGGTGGAGAGAAAGCAGTAGAATTGCAGATTATCTGTCTTTGAAATAAAGAAATAGAAATATCAAGAAAGGTAAAACAAAAAAAAACCTGTTGGTTTGTTTTTAACATGCACAATATGTCCTAACACATTTTCAAATTTCTTCACGTGTCAAAAAACTTTTGATCTTTGCATTAAATACGTGCTGATCTATTCCATGCACATAGGAATACTGCTGGTGGTGCTAGTATATATATATTTAGACACCCAGTTCATCCACTTTGCTTTACTCGTATGTTGACTATATAGGCCCAATGTGCACATTTTCTGTATCTGTGAGTTGGGGTTTCTGCCTTTTAAAGAGAACTGGGAAGCAAGGATATAAGCATAAAAATACAATAGGGATATATGTTATGTCACTGCTTCTTTCAGTTTTGCGAACGGGCCCTTAAAAGGGAAGTTGAAATTCATAAAATCCACTGCAAATCAGTTTGCTGGATACAGACTACACATGTTTATGTACGCCTATAATAATTTTTCAGAAACATGGTCAAATTCTGACCTGAAACCCAAACAGCTCTTTTGACATAATGGGAGAGCAATCTACTGTTACACTGAGAAGGGGCAACATGGTTTATAGGTTTCGTTTTGTTAAGCATCTTGGAGATTAAAAACCAGGTTGCAGAATGTTACGTTTGATGCAGTTTTAATATATTTTGCAATCTTAATCTTTTATATAGGACTTTATCCAACTGGACGTACGAATTTGACAAATGGGCCCCTTCCGTGGTGAAAATTTCTTACAAGGTTTGGATATTTTATATATGTATGTAAAGATGTAACTTCAGGTTCGCTGAGCAGTTTGATTCAATCGGAAAGTGTGGCCGTCCTATCGAACTCTTCTCCCCTGATTTGTAACATCTCACAAGTCCTTTCACGAATTGAAACGCATAAGAAAATTGTGAATACTCATTCCAGTATGCTCTGTTCCAAGTAATCGCAACCATAATTACAATACATTAGTATATTATATAATGTAGATACCAGATTGTAGCATGGCAATCTACCTATAATGAATTAGTCCACACCAGAGTACTTTAGTTACAGTTGCTGTTACAAAACAGGCTGGAGAGAGAGGCATGATGAGATTGACTGCAGCATAAGACCACTCTCTAAGCAATGCTTTTCCAGTTTCTGTTTTTCAACAGGGTATTACTTGCTGATGAAAAGATTCATTGAGGAGTTCTGTCAACGAAAGACAGGAGGAAATTAGTTTTTCCTCCTTACAGCAGACCTATTGAATACATTTGTAAAGATTCAATCCACGTTTCTTTTTGCCTTTGGCTTCCTCTTGGATGGACTGGAAATATTAATAATATATGAGGCACGCTCTGCTGCCCTTTTTTATCCACCTCACAACTATCCTTTTTTTAGTGAACAACACCTTGATGCGTTTTTTTTTCTTTTCCTTTTTTTCAGGGTACACCTGCTATGCGCCGATCGCTTGTACCTCAGCTACGTAGTGGGAAATTTAACGTTCTTTTAACTACATATGAATACATCATAAAGGACAAACACATTCTTGCTAAGGTACTATTATATTTGGGACTTTTCGTGATGGCTAGCTTTTTTCTTTTTTTTTTTTTTTGGCTTCCTCCACTCTCAATTAGCAAGAATTATAATACCAAAACTGAAGGGTCCAGGTACAATATCCATAATCGCTATTGTCTTTAAAAGTTCTGTGTTTTTCTGAATTGCTTTTGTCTTTTCCCATCCCATTCACTGTCTCTGTTCCTACTGAGTCCTTTCAGGATTGCTGGTGAGGGAAAAGATTGTACTACCTGTGGATCCCATAAACTCCACACCGTTGCTCTTTGTCAAGCAGAATAGCCACCTCCTCATCCCTCCGCTGAATCCCATTTACCTGGGAACCCTGCTATTCCATTTTTATCTGCAGCTCTTCTCCGGTTCTTTGTTTCTGAGCAGCGATGAATAGAGTGAAAGGGAGAAAAAAAAGAATCGGGCTTTGTTAACGTTTTCCAGATATGGAAAGAGAACGGAGACCGGATTGAAATTTGTACTGTTCATTTCATTTATGCATTAAGATACAGTAACTGAAAATCTTTTGAATAGACACCACAACATGGGAGTCCCTCTTTGGAAATTACTTGAATATTTCCAGAATTATTTTGTTAGAGTAACGGTAATTAAATAATAGAATCCACTGTAATTTGTCATATCTCTTTTCAATTTGCTTTGCTGCATTTCAGAACATGTGCATTTTTAAGGAGAGGTGTTCGCTTTACTAAGCTTCCAAAAATTTCAAGTTATTTTTTTCCCGTTCTGGGACCCAGTATTGGCACTTTGCAAATAGACTGTCGATGCACCCCACAAAATACAGATGCTCCTCAACTTACAAAAGTTCATGTAGTGAAAAGTTATAGCATCACTGAAAAAAGTGGCGTCTGACCGTTTTTCAAACTTACGACCGTTGCAGCATCCTCACAGTCACATGATCAAAATTTGAATGCCTGGGAAGTGGTTCGTATTTATGATGGTTGCAGTGTCCCAGGGTCATGTGATCGATCCCCTTTTGCAACCTTCCGACAAGCAAAGTCAATGGGGAAGCCAGATTCATTTAATAACCATGTTACTAACCTAACAATTGCAGTGATTCACTTAACAAGTCTGTCAAGAAAAGTCGTAAACTGGAGCAAAATTCACTTAACAACTGTCTCACTTAGGAACAGAAATTTTGGGCTCAGTTGTGGTCATAAGTCGAGGGCTACCCGTAATCCTCTTTTTGCACTTCCTTCTCTTCGTACATTTGCATTGGGTGAAAATTGGGAGGCTCTCAGTCCCCTCAAATCAGTTTTAAGAAAGATTTTTCCTGCCAGTTGAATTTAGTTGTGGAGGATGTTAGTGCAGATAAAGGGGGGGCTAAAAAAGATTGTCCTGAATTAAATATGTATGTTACTGGACACTTAAGGCTCCCGATAATGATTTTCAAGATTCCTCAATAAAATATTAAGGGTATGGTTTCATCCATTGATTTATTCTGTCTCTCACTTCCTTACATTGTTCCTGCTCCCTTGCGAAGTGATAGTAAGAATAAATGAGCCAAGTTTCAGCCCGCTGTTCTATGAGGCTATACCGGGAACTAAAGTTTACTAGGTTGATATTTATTATGTAGTTGAATGCATTAAATTGTATCAATTCACCTTCTGGAATTTTCTTTGAGTCATGAACTTACTCTACCTTTTGTGCTTATATAAAAATGTTTAATTAAAGGATGCAAAGCCAGTATTTTTATTTTCTTTCATTATGTGTTGATGGAATAGCATTTCCCCCTACAAATTTGTAGCAGAGCATTCTTTTAAAACCTGTTTTTTTCTCTTAGACTTTAATTAAAGGATTTAACCCTTAAGGGTTAACGTGGCTTAGGATGGATGGTTAGGTTCCTGTGAGCTGTAACTAAGATTCTTGTTCCCTTGATTTGTCATTTTATGGATGTTGCTCATTTTTATTGAGCTTTTGTTCTTTTAACTTTGTGAAGCCACTCAGAGTTGGAGTTGGACAGCCTAGAAATTTACGAATAAATGAATAAAATAAAATCACACAATTCAGTCTACATTTTATTGACTATTGTCTATTATATATGATTATATTAATCCAATATGCCCTTCGAAGGTGAACGTTATGATGTACATTATTAGGTACATTTGATGCAGTCCAATTTTAGTGGCTGTTCGTTAATACTGTGCAAAATATGTACTAATTATTGCATACTTTGAAATGAAATCATATTTCCCTTGAAGGCTTCAGTTGTATTTAATCGTAATGATTTCATAGGTTAGAACCTCAATATAGTTTCCTACCAATTATTTCTGTATTTCCATAGATTCGGTGGAAATATATGATTGTAGATGAAGGTCATCGAATGAAGAACCATCACTGTAAGCTGACTCAGGTGCTAAATACTCATTATGTGGCACCAAGAAGGATTCTCTTGACTGGAACGCCATTGCAGAACAAATTACCTGAACTTTGGGCTCTCCTTAATTTTCTCCTCCCAACAATTTTCAAGAGTTGCAGCACTTTTGAACAATGGTTCAATGCTCCTTTTGCCATGACTGGAGAAAGGGTACTGGGCAATTTATTTAAAAATGCTATAGTAACATGTTATATTAAATGGACAGTCTGTTTTATAGCAACCGGTATAGTATATTGATACAGTGAACTTTCTAATGAATGCACTCTTAATCTACTAAGTTGTTTTAGTATATAAGAAGGCTTAAAATGTTTGTTAGCATTGAAAAATAATGAAATAGTGAGGGTGGGGTGAAGGTTTATTCTCTGAGCTTGTGGGTTGGTTTCAGAATATTGCATTACCAATCTAGGTAATATCTTCAGCAGAGTTTAGGAGATGTCAGTGTTCTTCTGTTTATAAGGGCTTCAGGTGTGGCTGTGTCAAGTATGGGTCTTGTGAAAGGGTCAGCCGTGAGTCATCAGTGAGAGTCTTGTGATGGAGAAGTTACATCATGTGAGGATCATTGGGAGATGAAGTGCTCTTTGGGAAGGCTTGCATGGGTTGGTTGAGGGTCGATGCTGTGTCTGGTTATCCGTGCAATTGTTTTGGATTCTGAGGGGTTCATAGGCTGGTTGTAGGTCAATGTGTCTGTTGATGGAATTGCTTGTGGAGTGCCAGGTTTTGATGAACTCACGAGCATGATGGGTGGTAGCACAACTGATGATTTTTGTGTTGCTCCAATCGAACTGGTGTTGTTTGGTGCCGGTGTAGGTAGAGATTAAGGATTTGGTATCGTGGCGTGAGTGTTCGTGGATCCTGGTTTTTAATTGACATGATGTTTGTCCCACATAGAATTGGTTGCAATGGTTACAGTTGATCTTGTAGTACTATTGCAAATAACAAAAAATGTAAGTGTTGTTCTAAAGTGCTTTTCTTCTCTTTTTAATATTTTCATTTAGGTGGATTTAAATGAGGAGGAAACTATTCTGATTATTCGGCGTCTCCATAAAGTACTAAGACCTTTCTTGTTAAGAAGGTTGAAGAAAGAGGTTGAATCTCAGTTACCAGAAAAGGTTTGTGAAGAGAGAGCTCTACTGAATTACCTGTAGTAATAAATCCAGGTGCCATATGATCCAAAATATAGCTCTGTCAGAATTTATTCAACTCTACCTGAAACTTCAGAAGGTTGAGCTTGATTGTGAAACTTGCTTTACCTAACTATCACTAAATCAGTAATGTAAAACAGGAAATTATTTAGAGCTAGATCCATCCATCCATTTAAAAACAATATAGGTAGTTCCTCAGTTAACAACCATTTCTTCAGTCACCATTTGAATTTATGAGGCTGCTGAATGAGGAGACTTGCAGCCGATCCTCAAAGTTGCAGCAAAATCAATGTGATGTCACTCCTAAGGATCACATGGGAATTATTTTACAGCTGTGTCATTGGTGATTAAATTCCTGGTCAAAATTTTTGTCATTAAAGGAGGACTATTTTTCAATTCCTTGTTCAATTTACCATGTCATAATGTGTGTATATGTGTGCCTGCATGCACACATGTGTCTCTTTAGTGTATTATTACACTTTGTAACAAACTTTCCTGCTGCCCTTTTAGCTGAGATCCAGTATATGTGAATATAGAATAGTATTATTGATTATAATAATCTCAAAGATGAATAATCTTCCAAATATCATCAGTCACAATTCAATTGACCATATAAAAATAATACACATTTTTAATAAAGTATAAACAATTAACCGTTAGAATAAGTATGGGTAAAACAGATAGGATGGATCAGGCAATATGTTTGTGACGTAGCAAGAGAGTTAACCTTTTATGTATTATTCCCCCCAAAATCAGTTGTTGAGAACCAGCATAATCTAGTTTTGCTAGCTTTCTTATTTATAACTTTGGATAGGTTGCTTTGTAAATCCTTATGTAAATATAATGTTTTATATTAAATAACGCAGACATTTTAATACAGGGCTGTCAAACTCGCAGCCCACGGACTGGATGTGTCACGTGTTGGCCACGCCCACACCCAGTTTGGTGAAGGGGAAAAAGTCGTGATATGTCACTTGACAACGTCGTGACGACGCAAGTTTGACACCCCTGTTTTAATACTTTTAAAAAATTATTTAAAAGTTTTGAAAAAGCTGTATTATTTAATATTTATTGTCTGTTTTTGTACAAGGTTGAATACGTGATAAAGTGTGATATGTCAGCTCTGCAGAAGATTCTGTATCGCCACATGCAAGCCAAGGGAATCCTTCTTACTGATGGCTCGGAGAAAGACAAGAAGGTGAGAAGACTCCTGGCATCTTGTCTTTTCTAGCACAAATCTCCCCTATGCAAAAAAGAAATTCTAACAGATAAATGATCTGAGCCTTCTTGAGTATAACTAAGGGGGGAAAAACCAAACATTACTAAAAAAAAAAAGTAGAATTCATTATATATGAGACCTAGATTGTTGCAAGCAGATGGTGGGGTAAAACAGGAAAAAGAGGGAATCTGTAGTGCTTTAAACTGAGGGCAACCAGCACTGTGAATTAACAGGAATAGATGACTAGTTACAAAAGGTACTTTAGAATTTGGATTAAAAAAATATCAAGCCTAAGTAATTGTCTTTAAAATATTCCAAAACAGCCATAGGATTTTGGAAGAAGACACAGCTGCTTTAAAAGATTCACAAAAAGGTCCCTTCAACTGGCTGCTGCTGTCACAAATACATATGTATGCCTGCATCTGTAAAATTCACCAATTTGAGAATGTCACAGAGTTATGTTTATATATTTATATAAATATATACATTTTATATATTGCTACATTTTTGTTGCAAAGCACCTCTTTCAAAGAACTGCACAACTCTAGATAATATATTGAAACAAGCATATATACTATGCTGCGAATATGGTAATATGGTAAATATGCCATGTATTAAGTGAACAATGTTTTTTCAAATGTTATTAATTCATAATTACCTTTGTGTCATTTTCCTCAGGGAAAAGGTGGAGCCAAAACACTCATGAATACCATCATGCAGCTGAGGAAAATATGCAATCACCCATATATGTTCCAACATATTGAAGTAAATTAATTTTATCATTTCATTCTAGAGGGATTCACACAGCTGTTATTCTCTCTTATAGTATCGTTTTTTCTATTCTTTCAGTGAGATCTTTTGAAAACAGTTTCATTATAGATCAACTAAATGTTGACATTTCTGAACAGTTACTTGACATCATAAAGTTTGTTTTTGATGATGACTAATTGAATTCCCTGCCTATCATCAAATGACTGACTTTTTCATATAGTCAAGAGACTTGTCCTCCTGACTGACATGATATCACATGAATATGAAAATACCTTCATTGTGCTTGCAAATTCCACCGAGCAAGAATTGCTGGCTTATCCTAACTTACTGTTGGTGAGTTGCTGGTTGGATTTGTTCCTGCTTTGCACAGAGGTATATAATGAACTAGTAATTGCAAATGGGACTCCTGGTTTCCTTCTTGCTTTCCTGAAAGTTAGGATGTGGTAATTCAATATGTTTTGATTTATTCCAGTTTTGAACTGTGACTCATTTGGGAGTAAGGAACTGGAAATCAAGGTTCAGTTATCATACACAACTTGACATCTAACCAAAAAAAGAGCAGAAGTGAACAAGCTGCATGTCCCCACACATTCACTTGCAGCAATACGAGACAACCCAGCAATTGTAGCTTAAAGTTGTATTAGTACAATCATTATAGTAGTTGGCAGGCATAGAAATAGAAGTTATAAATAAATAATTGTAAATAAATGCATAGTCAAGCAAATACATGTCCGGTTATGAATCATTATTTTCTATGAATCATACACATAATACATATGTTGTAAAATTGTTCATAGATTACTAAGGAAATGATTCATTGCAATCATTTAATCAATTACAGAACTGAAAAAAAAACTTCTTGGATGAGAAACGAAATGTCTTCAAGGAAAAACAAAGAAAGTCCAGTTGCCTCTTGAAAAAAATACCTTTGGGATTTAATCAATTAGTTGCCCGTTATTTATTGACCCCACCACTTTAATAACTGCATGTAGCTTGCCAGTTAATTTATGTAATTTAAGTACGCCTTTACACTTTTTAAGAAAAATCTAACTTCTGAAATCCATTGTTTTAAATGACATTAGAACTACAAAGCTGAATTTATGCCTTTTAAGTGATTCGCTTTTAGAGCTATGCAAAGCATTCAAATGGCATTTCGCAATGTGAGCAGTACAAGTTCTCTGTTCAGTTCATTTCAAAAGCTGGGGGGGGGGGTTTTGCAGCTGATGTGGCTGCTTTGCAAATTGATTCCCATTGTCCCTTTCTGTTTATGTAGTTCTCTTTGCTTTACTGTCCATGTTTTTTGTCGGGTATCAAAGTAAAGGCCTAGAAGAGGATGTGGCTGTTTCAATTATTGGAAGAGAGATGTTTTATACATGGTCCTGGCATATCTTCCGATGGATTTTAGGGATCTTTTAATATGGAAAAGTTAAATAATTCACTGTTATCATTTTGCAGGAATCCTTTGCTGAACATTTGGGTTATTCCAGTGGTGTTATCAATGGGTAATTTTTTTCACTTATTTATGGCCAATTTATTAATAGATAGGGATATTTCAAATTAAAACATAAACCATTCAGAAAATACGTTGGCATAAGAAATTAGAATAAGACATGATCTAAGCATGATAAAGCACTTCTAAAGCACCAAATTAATATTATATTGATAAAAGAAATTGAACTGTCCAGAGTTGTTTAAGATGGGCAGCTATATAAATCTTTAAATATATAAACAAAAAAAGTAAATAAAACTAATAAGCTGTATTATTAAGTGCCAAATAAATCCCAGGGTTATTGGCATTATTTATTGATGTTATAATTAGAGATCAAAATACCAAAAGAAGTATATATATTAGAAAAAGTTATGTTATAAGACAAAAGTAAAATGCAAATCAGCTTGAGAAAAACAAGTTATTAGAACTCTTACCCAGTTAAATATTTAGAAGCAATTGTAATAGCAACTAGCAACAAAGTATCTCTTCTGGAGATACTGGTGTTCTATCAGTTAAGTGGAGGAAAATCCCAATTTTGCATGACTGCACATTAGACCCCTATTATATTCCTTTAGTTTCCTGTGGAGACATATGTTTCATATTTTTCTCTGAAAGTAAAGAAAACTTTAAGGCAGTGATTGACTGTTTCTGACTTTAAACATTCAAAACTGTTTATAGCAATTAATACAAATTTAAAAATACAAAAATGAAATAATACAATGAAAATCAAGAGAAGTTTAAAATCGGAATAAAAAAATCAAAATACTACTCAGTTCACATTTCAAAGCTGGATGAAAGACTCACTCATTTCCTAAATTGTGAGATATTTAGGGAGACAAACCTACACTCTTAAGAGTACATTCCATAGTCTAGGGGTCATGTAGGAAAAAACCCCTCCCACATGCTAGATAGCGCTTGTAGCTATGAAATTTTTTCAGAAAGGTTTCTTCTGCTGACCTATGTAGATTCACAGCAGGAGGGATGGTCCTTCAGTTAATTATGGATATGTTTACTCAGAAATATATCACTTCAGTAAAGTGAGATTAACTGCAAAGTATAAACTTAAATAATTTGTCATGTCATGCTCAAATTACACAAAGAAAATAGACTTTTCTACAAATTTTAGAAAAATAAGACATAATATATTGTGTGTAAAGCATGAAAATAGAGGGTCAAATATGTCCTCAGAAAAATCCAAACTACCAAAAGGTAATAATTGAAGAGGTTGAAGAAACAAACTTCTGAACTCTTAGAAAGTCTGTGGATAACAAATAAAATAGAAATTTCCATTCCTTCTATTTGTACTGAATACTGAAATATTTCAGTATTGGAATTCAGAGGTTTTCCTCTCTTAAAAGCCCCAGACCAACTAGGTGAAAAAGACTTTTGAGACAAACTTGTGATTTATGGATTTGAAGATTGGAAATGGTAGCTTAGGGGAAAAATCAAATTTTGATGCAACCTGAGAAGAGAGAGAGGATAAAATATAAGTGTATTTATAATTGCTGTCAAGGACATTGAAGGGTGCTTCGTTATAATCTTTATTTTACTTTGTTACTTTACTATTTTCTTTTCTCATCATTCATTATTTTTATTTATTTATTTTCTCTTATGGCTCTTATTTGGTTAAAAATTTTGTTAATAAAATCTATACATTAAAAAGATTATTTCTAGACATAAAGTATCTTTCCTTCTAAAACTAGTCCGTCCTTCCTTCCTTCCTTCCTTCCTTCCTTCCTTCCTTCCTTCCTTCCTTCCTTCCTTCCTTCCTTCCTTCCTTCCTTCCCAGACAGTATTTAGTCTGTTTGCTTTTTCTTTTTCTGGATTTTGGGTTTAATTTTGGAAAACAGATTAGTGAGAGTTAATAGAGACCTACACAAATAAAAATAATTCTTGTGTGGTTCTTTTGTTTTTTTGTCACAGAGCTGAGCTTTATCGGGCTTCTGGGAAGTTTGAGCTACTTGATCGAATTCTACCAAAGTTGCGATCCACTAATCATCGTGTGCTTCTTTTTTGTCAAATGACATCCCTTATGACTATTATGGAAGATTACTTTGCCTTTCGAAGCTTTGCTTACTTGCGACTGGATGGTAATGTCCGTGATGAATCTAGAGTTCATTTAAAGATTACAATAGGAATACCTCTCATTAATTAATGTGCTGTTAAAAACTAAGGTCTATTTTGTATTATTGTAACAAAGGATCTAAATTTTGGCTGGGAAAGCCATGTCTAAAATTCTTGACTTTTATTACTTATTGCCATTGTCATTCAGTGATTGAGAACATTCTTTATTTGCTGATACCCTATTATTACGGTAAAACAGACCATACTGTTAGCTTCTGGAATGGTGTTTCAGCTTGTTAGTTTCCTATAAATGATATTGAGATACTTTACAGGGATCTTACAATCAAGACTAAGGTCGCAAATGCTTCAAACATCATGTTCCTTTCATTATTTTAAACTATCTTTCAAAATAATAATGTGGCAGAAATATAGAAATTTTCCAGTTCTCTAAAAGACTGTATTGTCTAGTTAAAATGTCCTAGATATTTCTGATCCAGTTTGGATTCTTCTTAGTCATTAACATTGATTAACATTTACTTCTATCATAGGAGGTGATATTCTTAACTAAATAAAGGATTGAGGGAGAAGTTTAAAAGGTTTAAAGTTAATTGCACAAACTACAGTATGTCTCTACAGATCTTCCATGGCAGAATATTGGGGGGGGGGGGGAGTGTTATGATTATATGAATATGTATAAAGATAAAATACTGTTCAATTAAATATTCTCCCTCTATGTGGTCATTGGCTGAAAGTGAAGTTTTTTTCAAGGAAAAAAAAACCATTTCTGAGAAGCATGTTTAGCAAAACAAAACTGTTAGAAAAATAAAAATTAATTCTTCCCTAAAAGGGAGTTAGACAAACTGCCACTGACATCAGTGGTAGCGGGATTATTGTACAGGAGGATTCTATCAAGCCAGCTCTTTGAGGAAAGATGTTAATTACCAAAGCAACCTTGTCCTCCTAGCCCAACATTATCTGACCCATATGAATCACTCCTAATTATAGACACTTGTGGGAAAGGAAGCAGCTGCTCCTGTGGTGTGGTTATTCTTCAGGACAATCAGAAATTGTGTAAATAATAAGATTTACTTGAAATCACTTGGATTTGCTTCAAATAGATAATCCACTTTCTTATGAGCAGAACATCTATATGAGTAACTTGCCTCTGCTTACTATGCAAACAACCACAAAAATATTGTGATCCACTTTAATGTTGTTTCCCAAACTATAAGCAGAGGTGAAATACAAATGGCTGAAAGTGAGTATGTAAATAAATAAGTCACTTTTGAGAACTTGTTCTTGGGAGGTGTTATCAATAATCAATACATAAATACGGTATCACATAGAGAAATCAACCAATGGAACAGTTTGCCTTCAGAAGTTGTGGGTAGGGTCTCCTGCCTGGGCAGGGGTTGGACTAGATGACCTACAGGATCCTTTCCTGTTAATCAATAATCCCAGAATCAGCATTATCAAATGCTTTTAATAAAAGTCCTGTCATTTGTTCATGAACTTGAAGCACCATCCATATTTCTCTCTCCTCCTCCACCTTTTCCTCTAATGAACACTGCAAAATAAGTTAGATTGAGAAAGTGATTGGTCCAAAGTCACCAAAGTTTTTAAGGCTGAAAGTAGACTGGACTCTGGCACTCCTCACTCCCAGACCAATGTTTTAACCACTACTTCATACTGGCTCTCAATTATGATGGCTTAGAAATGAACTTTGCTGATGTTATCTTCACGTAATTGGTTAACAAATTCATTAGTGTCAGCTTCTTCTCCAAGAACAATTGTAATTCTTCAGTTAAGATCCTAAAAACAGTTGTTCCTGAAGCTTTATCCAAGCAAGGCATAAGAAGAGAACTATTGGTTAATACACTCAAAAAACATATATTCTCCCCTCCAAATTAATTCTGTATTGCAGATAAAGGGGGTTAGTCCCCAGCATAAGTAAATCCTGGGATCAATATTGCAGATGTTTGAAAGTCTGGATAATGAGCAGACTAGGAATTCCTGAATTCTTTTTTTTATTTACACTGGGGTTTTTTGGTTTTTTTTTAGGAACAACAAAGGCAGAAGATCGAGCAACTCTGCTGAAGAAGTTCAATGAGCCCAATTCCCAATACTTTATTTTTCTGCTGAGCACAAGAGCTGGAGGTCTGGGTTTGAACCTTCAGGCAGCTGATACCGTTATAATTTTTGACAGTGATTGGAATCCTCACCAGGTAATTTATGATTCATTGTTCTTCTGTGTTTTAGTAATAAAACAAAGCTTTCTGTGAATAGTAATATGTTAGAGTACATCAAAGATTCTGAGGCATTTCCCACCAAGCTAAGTTTTTCTGGATTCATCCCCTTTGTTTTCTTTTTCATCCCCTTTGTTTTCTTTATCTATTTGGCTGCGGGTTGTGAAAGAAAATTTGCTATGGTTCCCACCACTTAGGATACACCATTTGTAGGGGCTCCATGGTAAAAGCTTTCCCAGTGCTGGCTTTTCTCCTCTGGAACAGCCTATACTCAAATAGATGGGCCACTCCCGCCATACTACATTTTTGAAAAGCTGTGAAAGACTGAATATTGGTTATTTAGACTACAGGTACTGCCCAATTTAAGACCATTTTGTAGTTATGACTGAATTCTGACCATCCCAGTCCATCTGCAGTCACTTGATCGCAATCTGGGTGCTTGGCAACCAGCTCATACGATTGGTTGCAGTGCCCTGTGATCTTGTGTCCGCCATTTCCCTGCCAGCTTCTCCAAAAGTCAACTCTTGCTGTGCCTCTTTCACACACTTGCCTCTCGCGCAGCCTCCTATTGTGCACTTCCCACCTTGCAGCAGCCTCTTACCTGCAAGCTGCCTTACTTGATTATGGGAATCTGGCAGGAAGCTGTCTCAGCAAACTGTGGGATTTGCTTAGCGGCTGCCGCCCATGGCAAATAGATATAATAAATAAATAACTGAGACTGCAGGCATTGATGTCACTAAGCAGTGCAGTCATGTTTTACTGTTGCATCACTTAAGTGAGGGAAAATCCTGTCCTAGTCGCCATCAGAAGTCAAGGACTATCACTAATGCCTTTTGCTAAGGGTACAAATATAATAGTGTTTGCTGAAATACCTAAAAGTGCAATGCAAATTACAATATTAATGTAAACTATTGTGCAATGCTGTAGAAACAGGAATGTATGTAATGAATCAAAATTAGTGAGAAAGAATGAGCTAAATGCTTACCTTTTTATTAATGATATACTCGACATCAAATTTTCTCAAACTGGTGGGAAAGCAGAACATTCTGATAGCAAGGAAATGTAAGTTACGAAGAAGAAGTCTCACAGGTGCTTTTTTAAGAGGCAAGTGGACTTTCTGGTTTTTCTTTGAAGATGTTTTGCTTCTCATCCAAGAAGCTTCTTCG
>JANHFL010007276.1:162865-206291 GCA_032468155.1 Oxyrhabdium leporinum | reverse complement strand
CTAGTGGGATTTGAACCGCTAGATTGAATCAGCAGAAGTGGCCTGCAGTTCAGCACTCTAACCACTGCGCCACCTAGTCATCAAGCAGTCACTGTACCTGATTTTATGTCCTTTTGTGTGGTGGTCGTTGAGTGAATGTAGTGGTCGGTTAACGAATCCATTTTATTCAATGGCGTTTTTTACCAGAAGCCAGAACTAAACACCAGAAATCAGCACAAAGCATCAAAAATTGTGCTTCTGTGTCTGAGACACTACAAACATCTGTAAAGGTGAATCTGTTGTGTAATTGCATGACCATGGGGGTGTGTATGGCTGTACAATCTTTGAAATTGGGTCATAAGTATCTGAGGGCTTGGTGGTAAGTCGAGGACTATCTGTATTTCCATTAAACGAGCAGAACATGCTTAGGGTTAAATAGTTGCAATAAGTTCAGGCAAGGCCTGGGTTCAAGTCCATCCTGAACCGATAGATTCACCTCTTCTTTGCATCTTGCCTTATGCAGTTGTGGGAAAACGGGAGGGAGGAATATCCTGTATGCTGCTTTGAAGGCAGGAGGTGGACATCCGCCTCCTGCTACGGGCAGAGTGCCCAGTTTTATTTGAAAAGTGCTTGTCCATCAGAAAACATATATCCTCTGTCAGGATAAGAACCATATGCTGCTGCTCGGCCCACTTCCTCCGCCACCGCCAGCAGCTCTGCCTGTTTTCTGCCTTCCATATAAACTGGCATCTTCTCCATTTGTTTTCCCAATGGAGCCCAGGGAAGAGAATCGAGCGAGGGCCTAGATCGCTGAGCAAACTCTTATTCCAGGGCCAAAAAGGAGAAAGAACGGCAACTATGGCAATTCAAGCCCTGCAAGACCACGTTGTGTACCCATTGTGATCTTTCTTTCTCGTGTAATGTCAGCCAGCAGGTAGCTGTTGGACCATGTAACCCCCTTGCCTTTCCTGGTTTCTCCTGGCAGAATCGCTGGACACCCGCTGGCACAGAACGAGCGCTGCTTACATATGTTCCTGCAAGACGAAACTATCGACAGGAATTACGTTCCGGGGAAGGTCCGCCAGTAGGGGAGCCTGGCCTCTTCCGTTTTCTTTCCTCTCTGCAAAAATGACATTTATTTTTACACTTTCTTCTGAACCAGCTTTTTTTCCTCTCTCTCTGAACTCCCCTACTTCTCCAGTATTGCCCATCACGCCATCCCATTCCACTCTTTGTCAGACAGCCGTGACAAATTCTGTTGGTTTTTGGTTTCTGCATGAAAGGTGAGGATTTATGAATAGCTGTACTTATCGGTGGATGTGTAAAGCTTGCCAGGAACTCGTGTAAGAATATACACCGGGGATCTGAGCCTTCTGCTTTTGAGTAAGGAGGTAGGGAGCTTTCCTGCCTGGGACAGATGTCCCCAGGGAGAACTGGGCACAGAATCTCTGTGGCTCAGAGCTGTTAACTTTCTGTCACTATTAGCGTCTCTCAGCCCTGAATGATTAAAGCCAGTTTCTGCTTTCCAGTCCCTTCTCCCTTCTTTGAAGGTCGCCTTATGGACCAAAACCTCTCTGGTCAGTGATTAGGCCTCTGGGCATTCCACACAGTTACCATGCAGGGACTCCGGTTCCCCTTTCCCTCGTTGGAATGTTTAGAGGACCTTTGTGGTATCTTGCACCAGAAGATTTCCCAGGTGAAGCACAGAAGAGCTTTTGCCAACTTTCTGGTGGGGGAGAGAGGATCCCAAAGGGAGTAGGCAAAAGCTGCACCCCAGCAGACACGAGGCTCCCCATAGTTTCTCAGCAATCTCCTGTGCAAGCCGCTCTGGATTATACCATGCAAAATTACAGATTACGGTACTTACAGCAAAAGGCTGTGCGAGCGTTTCATAGTTGAAGGCACCTAGGAGCTGTGTAGGGTGGCTTCAGCCCGTCTGGAATCCTTTAGCCAAATCTTTTCCCTGCTTTGTGCTGCAGTTGCAGAGGGCAGCCACTCGATCCCAGAAAAGCGGCTGCATCTGCTTTTTCGGGGAGAGGGCGGGGGAGTTTGTTTCTGTGTTTGGAGCCCCGCGTGATTTAAAAGTCCCTTTTTGCTTTTGAACTGGAAGTGCTTTGAACTGTGTGGTGCTTGACCTGCTTTTGCAGAGTCTCTGAGCTCACAACTCTGTGCTTGCAAGATTGCGGTGCAAAGTTCTCTGCTGTTTAATGTGTAATGAAACAGGAGATTTTATAGAAGGTTGTGGGTATTCTGTCGTCCCCTAAGGAGCCGCCTCCGTTGAATAGGCCTCTGTAATGCCCAGCATTCTGTATGGGTTGCCCCCCATGGGGGAGGGGGGTAGAATATTAGTCCATATCCCGAAGGCTTTAATTATTTCTTTTGCACCTTCCACAGTTTAGGGTGGGCAATTAACAGAGATGGAGGGAAAAGGGAGAAGCCGTGTATGAATTACGTTCTCAGGGTTCCTCAAGCTTGCCCCATTTGGAGGGCCTCTGGTCTCCCATTCCAGCTCTGCGTAAAGTCCAGTGGAAGGCAGAGCAGGGCTGGGAAATGTCAAATGACTTGAGATGACCAGCCCGCGCTTGATAGCAGGCAGGCTTTCAGAGCTGCTGCCAGAAGGCTAGAAGCATCCCCGTTTGGAGCAGCCTGCCGGCACCGTACAAATCTGCGTTTGCTGTGGGTTTTAAAGATACTTTTCTTTGGCGAACAAGCCTGAAGACCCACAGCTGTTGCTGCTGTACACGAGTACCTTTGAGTGGGGGGCCCCAAGCCAGCCCCCCCCCCCCCGTGTCTTGGGCTGACTGGTGTAACTCCGAGACTCGTTCACATTAAAGCCACTGTGAAGTCAAAGGCGTCGTCCGCGTCTCCTGCCAGGAAAAGGGGCTTTTAGTTACCTCGAGGTGGAAGTACTTTGGCGGCTGTGGAGGCTGTGCTGGGTGATGGGATCAGGCTGGCAGGATCTACCTTAAGGAGTCAGAGCTCTTCGGGGGAGGGGGCTGGGAAGCCGGGGCTCTTCCCGGTGGGCGGAATTCCTGGCCCAGAGGGGAGCGGGCAGAGCTGCTGCTCCCCGCCCAGGCCCGGGCATCCTTTCCCTGCGCAGGGAATAGCGGAGCCTCGGGCACCTGAGCAGCTGCGCTTTGGTGCCTGCCGGAGGCTGTGGAAGGCGAGCGCTGGCGCCCCGCGCCCACGAATCGCAGCAGCCCGGAGAAGAAGGGCGAGCGGGGCTCCGGAGGAGGGTCTCCCTCCCTCCACCTCCACTCCCGCCGGCGCAGCAGCAGCGCCGGGACGGTCCGAAGGGCTCAATGGGCGCTCTTGGGGGGAACTAACATCCGCCAGGGGGCCACAGGCACCGACACACACACACACACCCGCAGGGCAAAAATATGGTGCACGCCAGGGCGTCGGAATTGAGAGGCGGAGGGGGGGGGAAGCGGCGCCCCCTCGCTCACTTCTGATTGGCCGCCTAGCTGCACGTGGCTTAGGGCTCCTCGGCGCCGATGGAATGAGGTCCTCGCCGGATTGGTGGAGCGAGGACCAATGAAAAGCCTGGCGCGGAATGTGAACGCGTCGTCGGGAGCACGCGCCCGCCCTGCTCGGTGGCCGCAGGGGGGGGGGGTGCTGCGGGAGGGGTCCGCCGAGCCCCGTGGATGTTCGGCAGCCGCCACGCCGGAGCCCGGGAGGTCTTCCTTCGGGGGCAAGCCGTGGAGGTGCCCGCCCACTCTCTCTTTGGCATCCTGGAGGGGCGGCTCCAATAAATAGGAATAAATAATAGGCAGACCTCGATTTACGACCGCAATCGAGCCCAAGATTTATGTTGCTAACTGTTAAATGTGTTGAGTTTTGCCCTGTTTTATGACCTTTCTTGTTAAATGAATCACCGCAGTTGATAAGTCGGGGTCATGTGAACCTGGTTTCCCCGTTGATTTGGCCAAAAAAGGGGATTGTGTGGCCTCGCGACAATGCAACCGTCATAAATGTGAGTCGGTTATCCAGGCGTCTGGATTTTGATCACATGACTACGGGGATGCTTGCAAAGGTGAAAAACGGTCATCAGTCCCATTTCCAGTGCCGTAGCTTCAACTGGTCAGGAAACGAACTGTCGTAAGTCGAGGAGTGCCTGTGCTCATACTCATTGTAGTAACACCTCACAGGGTGGCGGCTGTACAGGAGATGAGCGCCACCTCGAGCTCCCAAGGGAAAGGAGGGCCCTCCATCCATGGCCGTGACCTTCAGTTTCATGGCCTTTTTAATGATAAATTATCATGAGCCATCGATCAATAATCATTGATTATTTCAGTTTTGAACACTTGCAAAAGTTCATTTGCTTTGACCTTGTCTGCTGTGAACGTTGGGAAATAAATAAAATCTGCCAAATACTGTTTCGTGTCTGGTCATTACAGAGCAGTGCCTGGATTCTGATCCTGATTCTGATTCTGATCATCTGCTGCAGAGATAGCAGGAGTAGCAGGGTTTATTCTGACTCTTTCCATTTTAACAACAAACCATTTTGAACATAATGATTTCATGGCAATAGTTTATTCTTAAAGTAACTAAATTTAGCAAGGAAACGTAAGTTGACAAAAAAGCTTTACAAACTAAATCTAAGCCAGAGGCCAGTCATATTTGGGTTATTCAGGGGTAGGACGTGTAAGGGGAAGAATTGAATTCAGGTAATAGGGGAACTACCGGAGAGATAGCTGCATTTTCTGGAAAGTGAAAACGTGTGTAGCCTTTTTGACAGAAGCTCTGACTCACAAACTTGTGATGTGCGGGATTCTGAGCTCTGTTTCGCCAAGCCATGCAGCCTTAGGGCTGACGTTCATGCTCTTCCTCTACTTCCGCTTGTGTTTCAACAGCTGGAGGCAGCAACATAGCCAAGGCAGAATCTGAAAAACATATAACGGAATTGTTGCCTCATCAGCTCAGAAGCAATCCTTGCCGGTCCATGCCCCACCTGCTTCCTGATGCAAAGGTGGCTAATCACCAGCAGAGGGAAGTAAGATTCCAAAGAATCCTCTGTCCTGTCCAAATTAGAAGAACGGGCAGTATCTTGGTGTAGTGGGACATGAAAAGCAGAGGTTTGATGCAAAGGCGGATGGTATCTATCCCAGCAAGAACCCAGGCTGTGTAGATCTAATCTGCATGGGAACAGAACTGGAAAAATCTCTCCTTGCCTTTGGCTCAGACGGCAAATCGAAGGGAAACGGAATTACCATTTTAAAAGATTAACTTCTCGGTTCTTCAATTTCCCGAACAAGTATCCTTGTTTATTTCTGTTTATTGGAAGTCCATTGTCGGGTAATAAAATACTCTACCTAATGGGTTACAGAACAATTTTAAATTCCTGATTATGCAATCCAGTTCAGAAGCAAGTGGGAAACAAGATTTTGCTACTGGTACTTTTCCATGAGGATAGAAGGGAGTAGCAAAATCTCTTATTTGAAGGCTGAGCCTCAGCATTTCCAGGACTGGCCATTAAGTGGGTAGAATAAGATTTTTCTATGACATGAGATTAAATATTATGGTTTGAAAATTAAATGTTAAATTTCACAATAATAGAGTAGCTAAATTAATGTATCATATTAATGCCCGTTCAAACTCTTCTATATCTTATAGTTCTTGTTCTATTGTGTTTTATGGAATGTTGTGTAATTGCATGCGCTGAACCCTCTCCCAAATAGTATGTCAATACTAGAAAGCGAACAGACATCCTAGTATCAGTGGAGTAATTCTAATAAGAGCTAGAGTATAAAGAACAGTAGAAATTCTTTATCCTGCTGAAGCCTGCAAAATATATATATATAAATTTAAGTTTGGTATCAACACTGTTCTCTCACGTGGAATTCTATGAAGGAGCCAGACCATGGAAAAATGATGTAGAAATAACTGAGTAAGGGGTTAGATTAATGATTTCCAAAATTGTTTCCAATAAGTCTATATTTATCAAAATAAATCTCAGTTATACTGAGCTGTGGTATTCCTGGTAAAGTATGATTCTCTGCGCAGTTTTAACAAGACTGAACAGTGCCATGAAAGCTGGTTTTGCAATAAGATTCTACTTGGAATTATAAACCGACTTCTCTGCTATCAATGTGAGGAGGAGCATTTCCTGAGCAACAACACACTTCTTGCTAGCTTCCTCTGTATAGATTGCTGGAAAAAGAACTATTCCAGTTTGTAATTAAAATACCATTTTTATATTGGGAGGCTTTGTTGGTTGGGAAAATGGTGTCCTTTGATGGAAGATGACAGGCAAGGAAACTGCTAGATTAGGATGTTTTTCAGAGTCCAGGAGTCATGGGTTCCTCGCAAATCTGCACATGTGACCACTTCAGGGCAGCCGTTTTGGCCATCTGCCTGGCTCTTCATCCGCCAGTCATGAGGTTTCAAGGGTGGGGATTCTGATCCCCACTGAATGACTATGAAGTTGAGTAAAAGGCCCAGATTTCCTCTTGGGGCCAAATTTAGGCAAAAAGCTATATAATTAAAAAGTTGCATTTATTCTGCATCAGATTGCATTTCAACCTTCTCTTCCCCCCCCCCTTCCTTCTGCACAGTAGCAGAAAGATGAGGAAACTGTCACGTTTTAAAGGATGAAATATAAAGCTCCTAAGTAAAGAATTCTGTGGGCTAAGCGAGCTTGAAAAGTATCTATTAAATTCCAGAGAACGTGACCTAACCACCTATCCAGGGGAGGTAGGGGTGTGAAGATTTCAAGGACCTGAAAAAGGATTGTTGGGTTGGTGTGAGAAAATTGAGTGAGAGACTCATCTGTTCGTTAATTATTCACTTTTTTAGTCATTATGAGGTTAGAAAACATTTGACCCTATTTGTTCTAGGTCCTGAACGTGGTTAATACTTGCTGGAACTGTGGAAACTAATGAGAAGAATCTAAGCCATGGATTCTGTGAAAAAGATACTTAAAGATCTAGATAATTTTGAATGGATGTATTTACATATGTCCTCATTTGATTATTTTTTTTTTAAAAAAGAGCCCACATTCTGAAAAGGGCTGCTTGAGAGTATATGATATCTAAGAAATGTTAATATAGTTTAAGGGGACTTAAGTTGACCTCTTCTTCCATCCTCCTTGGCACAGCTAGCCTGACCATTTGTCTCTCTGACATTGCATTAAACTTGTCTTTCTGGCTGGTTGTAGTGGGGTCTGGTAGGAAAGCCAGTGGCCAGCTTTCTGCCTTTGCCTTCCTGTTGCCCGTCAGAAGCGAGAGGCTGGAAGCTGGCCAGCCACTCAGGCCTAAATCAAATTGCTTGCAAGAGTTTATTGGAATCTGGCATTTGGTAAGCTTTTCCCTCTGCCACAGATGGCAGCTGGACAAAAGTGGGAACCTCTGGCCTGGCCCTCGAGGCAGAGCATGGCCCCCTTCTTCCAGCCTCCCCCCTCGCTGCCTCTGTGCGAGCTCTGAAGAAGTCAGTCCCCGTTGCCTGCAGGCTGCTGTGATCTCGAACCCAGGCTTGTCACTTTGCCTCTGTTCAGCTTATGTAACCCCTCTGCCTTTCCTGCTCTCCTATTGCATCACTCGGTCGGGTTCCTGCTATCTTTATTATCTTTTGCAGGGCTGGTTTTTCCTCTTTTGTGCTGAAATCTGTAGGCTGAGCCTTCTTCGCCTCACCTAAACTCGAGAGAGAGGCATTTCTAGGGAAATCAATTAATGGATCTCGTTCTCTGCCCCAGCCAGGTTTTCTTCCTCCTCACGGCTCTAGAATATCAGACAATTGAAATGGCCGCATGTGTTCGCATCTTCATTCTACAAACCACAGAGGACGCCGAATAACAGCAGAACATTTTATTTGGTCCAACAAATGCATTAAGATGTTGCGTATTATATTCATGTTGAAGAACTTTTGTGCACATGTACCATAGATGTTCAAACAAGACAACAAAGTTCTGTTAAAACAAGTGGAAATCTCCCCTCTTGCTCTGAGCAAGGCTGCGGAATAATATACGGCTAGGAACATGAGAAGCTGCCTTTGCTGAACTGGCCCATTTATCTCAGGGTGGGTTCCAGACACGGTGCTCCCAGCCTTTTCTGAAGACCTGGGACCTTCTGCCCATGAAGATTCTGCCACGGAGTTAAAAACCCTAAACTGAGATTGTCCCAAATCTTCTTCAGAAAGAGGGAACGTCAAAAGTGTGCGTATAGAGCTAATTTCCAAAACACAACAAATTCAGTGTTGGCTCTGCACGTTCACAATTTGTTTTTGGAAATGTTGGGGAAATTAATCAGAAGACTTGGAACAGAGCTGAGTGAAGTTTGAAATGGCTTTGGCATTATAGAGCTTGGTCCTGGTGCAGTTGTTAGAAAGCCTGGCCTTCTGATGTAAGTGGAGTGTATCTGCGTACATACAACCAACGTCACTATCCAGCTTTCTGGGGAATTCTCAGAATTATTTTTCCAGTCCAAGGTAAATAATTTGCCTCCTGATAGAAAGCATCCCACTTTTCCCCTTAATAGTTGGAGAAAACAAGTCACCCCAATCCTGTCTTTGCCAACCTGGTGACTTCCAAGTTAGGGACTGATTTCCTTGCCAGTTTCAGGTTGGGCCAAAGCAGGAAATCACTAGCTGGACAATATATTTGACTTCTTTTATTAGGAGGAAAACATCTCCACCCTGTTTTGGAGCCAGTGAGGGTTTATTGGCTTTGCCATCTTTGCAACAGATGAAGTCTGGCTGTGACCTCACTTTGCTTTGAGCTTGTGCCAGCTGCGGCCTGCTGCTGGCTTCGTTCTGAGCAACCAGACACGGCGGGCTGTTACGTGTTTGCTCGGCCTCCATCTTTAGCCCTGACCTCTGGTCCAGAAGGTGGCGGCACCGGGGCCAAGAGCTGTCCTGTTAGCAGCTACTGACCAGGAGGTTGGTGCCCAGCCTCCCTCCCCTTCTCTTACATCATCACACACACCCCCAGCACAGGGGAGCCCAGAAGGCTGATGTTGTGGTAGTTCTTATCTTCAGACTTAGCTTCATGACAGCTCACTGACTTCTTTTACTATGAGTTTACTCAGCCCTTGGCCCTCTCGCCCCACTTCAACGCTACCCGTTGGGCTGATTCATTCAAGGCATTGCAGCCTGCTCTCGCGAATAAACTATGATGGGCTGAATGTGAACAGGACATCGAATCCATATACGTGAGCATGTTGGGTGAGCCAGTTTTGTATCCCATTGATACAAATAATCCGTTTGATTTTATCTGAGAAGCCCCAGAAACCTATTTGATAATGTTTGGCAAGAAGAATGGCAGAATTCCAAACCACCACAGTTATTGAAGCAATTATGCTCCGGACTAATACTGCACTGCTACAACTCCCAGCCTGTCTCAACTGATGGAGGCCGCCGGGTTGCCTCAGCCATGGAGACCCATGACCGAGGGCATCTGAGATAAGCCTACAAGGAAAGTGAACTGATAGGGGGTCAGATGGGTCCAACTTAGGGAAAGGAAAAAAAAAAAGCTAAGAGCATGGAGTTGCACTCATATAAAAAAAAACACGTAACATCTTTGAAAAGGAAAATCATACAAACAATAGTTAAAACTAGACTGATAGTCCTGGGGATCATTTGAGGACTCTTCACATTTGACACTTTTACACACATCTAGGTATGAGGAAGGCAATCTAGCCAGCAAAGCCGGGTAAATAAATAAACAAACCGCGTGTGGCAGCTTCTCGTCTGAAGGTCACTCTCCCCTCCCTGTCCCACCTAGGACAAACGGCTGCCCCCTAAATTTTGTCCCAGCTTGCTTTATTCACCTCCGCTGCAAAATGAGTCTGCTGCCACAGGTCGAGTCCAATGCACCAGGGAAGGTCCCGGGTGCCACGGCTTCCTTCCTGAAGGGTGGGGCAGGAGGCAAACGAGAACTCGGGGGCGTCCAGGGCAGTGGAAGGAGGACAGAAGCAGCCGCTTCTCTCAGAGGGCCATCTCTTGGCTCAGCTCAGAGTCGGCCGACGGCAGGCCTTTGTTGGCGGCTGACTGGGACTGCTGGGCCCCCTGCCCTTCTTCGCTATGCTGGAGCCCATAACCGAAATAGATGGCGAAGCCTGAGAAAGAGACCAAGTTCCACAGGGTAAGAGCCAGCCCCGATCCCAACAGCCGAGGTGGGATCGCCACACGGGGAAGATTCTGCAGGCAGCTCCTGCCATCGAACAGCGAGTTCCTTACCGATGGCCATCCAGACCGCAAAGCGGGCCCAGGTTCCTGCATCGAGCTGCATCATGAGATAGATGTTCACCAGGATGCTGAAGAGCGGGAGCAACGGCAGGCCGGGCACCTGGAAAGGCGGAGGAGGCCAGTCGAGAGAGGCCACGGGAGGGAGGGGGCCGCCAGCGTGGAAGCGTGGCTTGAAGGCAGGCGACAGCCTCCGTGGCAAAGTGCCAGGGAGGGAAGAAGCCTCCAGCTCTCCCGCTCCGGATCCAGGCCCCTCCCCTCCCTCCCACCGGGGGCCGCTGAGGGAGAGCCGGCCAGAGGTCTTACTTTGAAAGTGAGGCGCGTCTTGCTTTCTGGCTGCCTCCAGATGATGGCAGTGCCAGCGAGCAAAATGCCCAGGAGAATGACACAGGCAGTGACCCAGCCAACGCTGCCCTCCAGGAGGGCTGCCAGCCCATGGACCAGGATGCCGCACAGGGCAACGATCGTGACAGCTGCAAGGAAATGAGACCAAAGGGAAGCAAGGGTTAGACCTTTCCCATGCCCAGCCTGAGAAGCCAGTTGCCTGTGAAATCTCAACCCCGGAGTCCTGGAACGTGATTCTGATCTCCTCCCGCTCTTCTCTTGGTCTCCTGCAAAGGAGCCAAGACCGGCCACTTACTCACTCCATCCGTCTCAGGAGAGCCCCTAGCCTCAGCCATTGGCGTCCCCAACTGCAGGTCAGCAAGGACACCCGGTTTCTCCCTCTCCCCAGCAATCCTTACCAATGACCGTGGTGCTGATGTAGACAATAGACCCCGACAGATGGGTTGGGACGTCCTCAGAGGGGAAGAAAAGACTCCTGCAGCTGAACTTCTCTTTGAATGCATTCTGGCTATCACCGACCGTGGAATTAATGGTCATCTTTTCTTCTTCACTTCCGTTTATCTCGAGCATTTCCAGGTCTTTGGAGAACCTCAATAGCTCAGGTTGGTATCTACCAGGAAAGCAAGAGTGGCAAAAGCAGGAATTCCAGATTAGTCCCTCGCAAACAGCTAGTCCTGGGAGAACAAAGACCCGATGGCCCCATCTCTTTCCTCAACCTTCTCAGAGTAGCTTCTCCAGTTGTGGACCACAATATTCATCGCCCTGCGAAACCTGCCTGCCTACCCTCTAAGCGGCCAAAGGATCAGCACCTAGAGACAAGCCCCTTTCCCAAAGAGGCTCCCACCTGAGGATGAGCACACAAATAGCCACCAGAGAGTACGCCAGGAGCGTGCCAATAGACATCAGGTTAACCAGGTCCTTCAGCTCAAAGAGAAACGCCATCAGGGCTGTAAGAGAAGGGAGGCTGTAAAAATCTCTGCCTGGATCACAGACGAAGAAGGCACGGTGGGTGGGACCCATTAACGGACGGATACCTGCAATGATGCCCGAGACGACAGTGGCCACCAAGGGAGTCTTGGTCCGGCTGTGAACCCGGAAGAGGAACCGGAAGAGTAGTCCGTCTTCAGCCATAGCGTAGATCACTCGCGGCATGGGGAACATGGAGCCAAGCAAACTGCACGGCAGAGGAAGAGAGCAGAAGCCATTGATGGCCAGGGGCCTCTGAATTTGGCCTGGGGGGTTTCTCTACTTGGCTTCTGGGCCCAATTGAGAATGGTGGTTCAAGCCTCTCAATGAAGCAAGGGATCGCCTCTCTTCCAAAAATGCTGGCTCGTTGGCCAATAGCTCATTAAAGGGGCCTTCCCGACCTTCTGCCTTTCATGGTTTAAGCAGCAACTTTTGGGAAAAGGAATTTCTCTGTGATGGCCTCTCCCATCCTTCTGTCCGTGCAGGTTACTCTCCTTCAAACCACAGAATCCTGCCACTTTCCCCCCCTCGAACCTCTGTCATTGTATTCTCTTACCCTTTCCTTCAAAAATGGCCTGTTGAAAACCCAGGTCAATTGGGTTTCAGTGCTTAAAAAACATTGTTTTGAGCTCAAGAATCAATAAGCAAGTCACCTGTCCGTCATCGTTGAGACAGCTATAAATCCTGCCAACCAGGAGATGAGGACTTCTGGCTGCACTGAGCAGCCTCCCTTCATTCCTCTCACCTTGTAGAGAGGGCACAGAGGGAGCCGATGGCCACCACGTAACGGGCTGGCTCCCAGCCCACGGCCTTGAAGGCATCGGGCAGCGGGCTCTCTTTATCCACCAGGAAGTAGGGGACCATCAAGGTCAAGGAAGCCGAAACGCCAAAATAGGCCACAAAGCAGATGAGGAGGGAGATGATGATGCTGATGGGGATTGACCGCTGAGGGTTCCGTGCTTCCTCACCTGCGGAAGAATTGGGGGGGGGGCATGTGCAGAAGGACCCCGGTGAGATTCCAACAAAATCCTCCTCCCGCAATGCCAGCTAAGGTTCAAGGACCTCCTGCTCACTGATTCGGCAGGCGGACGCCATTCCCACAGACACAAACTCTGCCTTGGGAAGTGGAGTCCCCGACTAGCCGAGCACCCACAGTATTGGCCACTGTCGGCCACAACGTGCTGCCCAAATTATGAGCGTGTTTCTTAACGGTGGCATGGCAGAACCGGGAACCTGAGCCTCAGGGCCGATGCATTTAGCACACCTGACGAGCACGTGGGGTGTCCCTGACTTGAATCGGAGAATAGGAGGGCCCTCTGCTCATCACAAGCGACGGGCAGCAGAGCAGCCTTGACTGATGCTCTTTAAACGTCTTCCGCTACTTGCCAGGTTCCCTAAACAACTTCAGTTGTTAGGAATAATCCAAATTTGCTTCTAGGGAGTTCCGGTTCTAGAATCACCCTCTGGAACAAGCAAGGACGCCTGTCTTCTTCCCTCTTCTCTTCCAAGAGTTTGGGGGCAACTTCCACCCCACACATTCCCAGCAAGGCCATTCTCAACTCTCCGTCCTGACGGTTAGCCTGGAACCGGCCCAATTCAAGAGCCCCGAAAGACGGTGTCGCCTTCCCACCAGCCCTTCCGCTGCCTCCAAGGGGCTACTTTACCTGTGGTGGCGATGCAGTCGAATCCCACGAAGGCGTAGAAACAGGTGGCAGCCCCCGAGAGGACTCCGTCGAAGCCAAAGGGGACAAACCCTCCATTGCCAAAGCGGCCCCTGATGGAGGAGACAGGCAGGCAGGTGAGGGCAAGGGGAAAGCCGTCCCCTCCAGGGCAGCCCTTCTAACTGGCGGCGGCTGCAGCTGCTTTCCCTTCTGCCATTGACGCAAAAGGAAACCGGTAGCAGCCGACGCTACACTGGAGCAAGGGGAATAGGGGGGGGGCAACCTCCACCCCCTTCTGGAAAAGCTGAGAGGGAGGAGCCACGACTGGGGAGGGGGCCCGTACTTGTGCCCAGACTCCAAGGGGTTTTGTGAGTGGTTCTGATAGTCCTCCTTGGACAGGTTCCAGTTCTTGACATCTCCTTTCACAAAACCCGCAACAATGACAAAGCTGAGCACCAGCAAGTTGATGGCCGTGAAGATTTTATTCACCAGGGCAGATTCGCTCACTCCGAACGACAACAGGCCTGGGAGCCAAAGAAAAGAGAGGGGGGGGGGCTGTTGGGGCTCCTCAGCAGAAAGTCTCCGGGGTCTAAGCTTTCCTCCGGAGACCAGAGAGGGGCCAGGTTGGTCAGAATTAAAAGTCCGCTTCTGTGCAATCCTGGCACCGGTCGCTTCGTCAATTCTATTTTGCCGGTTCTATTGTTCTTTGGAAGTCAAGCGATGGGGAATGGGGGCCCTTTCTGCAGCTGTACCCAAGCTGCAAGTCGGCACCTTCCTGGCTATTGTTAATGACCGACATCAGCACATTCTGCATGTTAGCAACAATTACTTCCTAAGCAGCCAAGAGCCTTGTGGAATCGGATCAAAGGTCCGTCTGGCCGCATCTTTGCAGGGCCAGGTGGTGTCAGACTCTGCAAGATGGCAGCAGGCACAGCATAGCAACCGAAAGCTTGCCAATTTCGAGACACGGTCCAGGTCTCTGCTCTGGCCACAGCCAATCAGCCCACCTTGTGGAGACAACACCACCCTCCCGCCGATTTCCAAGGAATGCCGGCCCTGCTCTCAGTCTCCTCTCTCGTGACCCACGTACACCCCTTGTCAACTGGCTGATCATTAATGGGCTCCTCCGGGGGCAGCCAAGGCAGGAGGTCAATGTTGCTGAACCTGGGCAAGCTGGAGTCCACCCATCTTCCACTTGCCAGTCGAGAAATCCGCAGCGGAGGATCAGTGCACGAAGCAACGTTTCTCCTTCCTGCTGCGAATCTCCCATCGCCCTGCTTTGCTTGTTTAAAACATTTACACAGCTGCCCATCTTATATCAAACTCTGCATCGGAATTATGAAAAGGGAAGAAAAGCAACCTCCATGCCAGGCATGTATTTTATGAAAATCCATTGGGTCCCAGGCACTTCCTGCTATCCGCATTGCTGTATCTGAAGGCAAAATGTGGCATTTATATTTTATACATTTCTGTTTTCTTAAGATTCAATAAACTTGGACAGCATCTTGAGAGATTTCACAGCAGAAATGTCTGGCGTTGCCTTCTTAAACAAAGAGGCCAGCTCTGCCCTGGAATGCCTCCCACTGCCTGAGATGAAGCCCCTGCCTGCCTGAGCCCCACGGTTGGCAAGGCAGGTTAAGACGCCTCACCTGTGAGCAGCAGCACCAAGAAGAGAGCGAAGAAGTCAGGATACTCGGCCAGCACGTTGTCCAGGTGCAAAGCTGTGTGATTCCGGAAGAAAGTGGAGATGTGGCCCCCAATGATGTGGTCAAAGGTTGAGCTCCAGGCCCGACCCACACTTGCCGTCCCTGAGGATGCAAAATGGCATCTCTGTGAGGTTCAACCAAGGCTCCAGCCTGCATCTCCCATGCAGGACTGGAGGGGAGCAGAGGATGGTGGAAGAGCCCAAAAGATCTCCCAGCCCTTAAGGTTGGAGAGACCTCGCCTCCTATCCAGTCCAGCAGCAGCAGCAGCACAGACAACACTCCATGCGTACCTGCTCAGTGCATGCCCAGCATACCTGGGAAGATGCTCAACCAGCTCAGCAAAAGGCCTACTTCGGTTAGTGAGTTAGTATGTCATCTAAACTCAGCCCAGTGGGTCAGTTTCTGCCTAGTACATGATGAGGTTACCTGGTTCAGGTAATGAAACACCTGCAAGGAAGCAACCAAGCTCAGAGAGCACCAAGGACCCCCTCAGTTCCTGGTTTACCTGCTGTGCAAACTCAGAAAATGGGTTATTTCAATCACCAACTCAAACACATTGAGTGAAGCTGGATGGACAAAGGAAAGAAGAATGCTGTTGTTGAACAGCTTCTGCTAGTCTTGCTCTGGTCCCCTCCAACCCAGCCCACCTGGAGAGCTGAAAGACAACTTTAAGGCTCCCGTGGACCAAATCATTGCTTCTCAGGAACGGTTGGCAAGTGCAGTAAATGCAGATAATTTAATCTGGTTTCTACAGATGAGAGTCTTTTCTTGGCTCTCATCAATTCCCTCGTCATAACAGTTGGGAGGACACTCAATTTTGGGGGTCCGGAAAATATTGCGGATCATTTCTAAGCAAGGTTGTCCTGCAACTTTGATAAGCCGATGTTTTGGCATATTTGCTGGACTATCCGAGGAAGAATCTCATAGAACCACCCATCACAATTCAGGGATGGCTTAGCCTATGCTGAACGTGAGCTAACCCCCGATTTCATGCTGCAAGCAAGCAAACCCCAGTTGTGCTTTCTGTATTCCGCCTTAAGACATTCTCACATCCTCATTCAGCAGTCTTTGCTCCGAGCAGAAGGCTATGTACCTATCATGTAGGAGAGAATGAGGTTCCACCCTGTGGTGAAGGCCCAAATTTCCCCAACGGTGACATAACTGTAGAGGTAGGCAGAACCAGCCTTGGGCACCCGGGCGCCAAACTCTGCGTAGCACAGGCCAGCCAAAACCGATGAGACGGCCGCAATGAAGAAACAGAGCACAATAGAAGGGCCAGCCAGATCCTTGGCCACCTCGCCAGACAAAACATAGACCCCTGCCCCAAGGGTGCTGCCTACGCCTAGAGCAATCAGGTCTACGGTGGAGAGGCAGCGGGCCAGCTGAGTTTCCTGCGAGCCCAGGTCCACGGTCCGCTGCCGGATCAGCTTCTTGCCAAAGTTGGCCAAGGTTCTCTTCAGCATCCTGGCAAGTGGTGGTGCCACGTCCCGTTTCCCGAAAGGATCTGGCAGAGAAAACAGTAGAGCCCGTCAGCCAGCAGTGAGGAGGAAGGCCTGCAGTCACGGGAAGCTCAAGGTGGGAGACCCAACTCAGCCTTGGGGAGTGGCTGGGCTGCTGCCCAGAGGGGTTACCCCAGATGACCTTCCCTTCCCAGGGTCAACTCTGTTTGCGGACATCTCCTGCTTGGCTGAAAAGTCTTCTTGCACCATCTCCAGGTGGATTCTACAGGAATCGCACTCAGGGCACAATGGGCTCCCAAGGATCACTCTGGAAGTGATGTTTTTAGAGGAGCGGAGGTCCAAGGTGCCCGGCTGCCCCATCTGCCTATTTGGGAACTGTAAAGGAAAGAGGGTTTAAGGCTACATTTTGGAACGCCCCCAGAGAGCCGGGAACAAGACCGCCATCTTAGGAAAAACACTCCAGCCGAAACGGCAGAGGCAGCCAGTTGTGGTTACACATTACACCTCTGTGCATCACCGACCCTGCAGGAGTTAGCAAAGAAAAACAGCCCTCGGACGACTACTTGGATTAATTGTGTTTACACAAGCTGCTTGCTGAAATAAACATCAGAGAGACACCTCCAGTTATTAACCAATTGAAGCGAACTTCAGTTAACAGACGACAGAACAAACTTTAGCTAAGCCAGGCTGGACGAGACCCTCAAGCCCACCATTAGATGCAGCAGGTGACCTTGCACGGTGGAATTATGCAGAACGAATCTCTTTTATCTCCCCCAGATTTTGCCTCGTTTTCCTCCACCTTCTCTCATTGCCCAGCGCTGGTCCCTCCTTCCCGCTTTCGCCAGCAAGGCGGTGGCTTCTGCCATTCAACAGGCTACGTCCTGGATCTGGAGTGATTTTGGCTTCGTAAATTCTGGGAACTCAACCACAATGCTTTGCAAACCACGATTTATAACTTAGCCTGATTTGCAAACCTGGCTTGGACTTTGCTCATTAATTAGTTTGTGTTTTTTTTTAAAAAAAGCACGGCACCTCCACCTGCACAGGGAAGAGGGGGAGGGGTGGCCACTAAGAAAGAAGAGGATGGCTTTTGCGCCCAGGATTAGACAAAGGCAAAGAGCAGCCACCCAGGAGCAGTCCGGAGCTGTTCATTCTCTCCGGAAGGTGACAGATGCTCGGGCTCTCCAAGCGCCTCTTGCTTTGAATGCCAAGCACGGGAGCTGCCTGCCCAGGAATTCTGCTTTCCTAATGTGGCAGACATGGGATCTTTATTCCAACACGCAGACAGTCCGTTTGGGCAGTAGGTTGGGGAAAGGAGGAAGGGCCTGTGGCTTTCCGTCTCTGGCTGTGCTTCCGATCAATGCGGGCGCTGCTTGGCCCATCCATCAGCTGATGGATAGCTCTGTCCAAAGGAGGGGGCAGCAGCCTCTCTCTTTTCTCCAGAGCCACGGCCAGAGGAGATTAATGACCATCTCTTTCCTCCCGCGGGAGCTGAGAAATAAGGGGCCACACTTGCACAAGCGGAAGGGAAGGCCCACGCCGGATCTCTTTAGTGAGCAAAACAAAACAAAACAAAAATCAGATCAGCAAGATCCGGAAAAACAGCAGCAATTCGAAGACGAAGACGAATACCGGTTTCAAAATCAAATACTGCAGAGCCTGACCTAGACTAATGGAATTTATCCCTGGCGAGTTTCCTCTTCTTTCTTGCCCCCTGAAGGAGAACGAGAAGAGAGGCAAGATCTCAGTCGCATGCCAGGTTCCGCTCTGGGCCAGCAAAACTCCAGAGCTTTTGCCCCCGGCTGCCACAGACCACAGTTCCCATGCGGCACAGTGCCCAAACCGCCTTGGCCAGGAGGTTCCCATAAGTGCAGCCCCCCCAGCCCCCCCTCCCAGGCTCTGGGCAGGGGAGGGGAAGCATTCCCACCAACTGTCCGGGAAGCCTGGCGTGGCCTTCTGGGATCACGCCCTCCGGTGCACCAGAAAATCCCTACAAAAGCTCAGCAGACCAAGCTTTGAGATGGTTCCTTTCCCAGGCAGCACCGCCAGACGGTTTCTCAGCCAGGGCACAAGCCCGGCTGTGTCAGTTCATTTCGCCTGCCCTGGATCTGCTGTCAGGAGCGATGGAGCAGAACGAAGCGCCGGAATCTACCGGTCTGCCAGCCTTGGGAGTCTGGTGCCCTCGGAGGTTTCATGGTGCATCTGCTCCTGTTGCCATTGTCCACTTGGGGGGGGGGGGGCTGAAAGACGTGCCCGGGTGCCAGGAGTGCTTGCAACGTGGGTCCTCTGTCAATGAGTGGCCAGGGACGACATGAGAATTCCCCCAAAGCCCCTTCTGGGAGGAGGAGAAGCTTCCTTGGAATGCAGCTTTCAAAACCGCAGCTCCCCGCTAAGGAGGACAGCACAGCGGCCAATCGCTGGGAGGGGGCGAGAAGGGGGGAGCCTCCCAGGTGCCGCTCCTGCCCGCTTGGCGTCCTGGGCGGCCCCCTCCTTGCAGCAAAGCCCAGCAGGGCCGTCCCCGGTGTCCGGACCTTACAGGGGCTGCCCACCTCCCTCCCGGGTCCTGAGCTGCCTCACGTCCCTGACCGCCCAACTAGCAAAGCACCCGAACAAGTGCCGCCAAGCCAAAAGAGCCACCGAACTCCGTTTGCCATTTGAGCAGGAAGCAGTCGTGCCTCGGAAGCCTCAGCCGAGTCTATTAATAGCCGGCAGGGAGGCAGAGGGTCAAGTGCTTGGGCCACAGCTGGGCAGAGAGGCCACCCCACGCGTAGCCAGGGTTACTGCTGGGAAGGGGAAGCCCAAAGCAAGCAGGCACCGAGGAGGGACTGAGGGGGCCAAAGCACCCACAGCTGCTCCCCTGACCCGCCCCGTCGCTCTCGAGGAAGGCGGCCTCTGGGCCAGTTCGCCCAGCAGCACTCAAGGCGGAGTAGAGGCCCTTCGCCTGGAAGGACTCCTCCCAGGCCGAGTTGTACATGCAGGAAAGGCAGACGTTGTTCCAGGGAACGGCCCCGGGTCTTGGCCGTCGTGAGACATGTTAATTCCTGGCCCGTCAGAGAGCAGGAGGTCCTTTCCTCACATGCAACGAGGAGGGAGTCTGGCCACACTTGGTGGCCGGAGAGCCACGCGCCCTGCCCTGGGATCGCCAACTGAGAAACCCGTCCTGTAGTGTAACTGCTGGGATCTCACTGAGCCAGAAAACGAGAGGACCCCGGCTAGCCCTTAGAGCAAAGCTTTTGCCCGTTCAGAAATCCAGGGAGCGTAGAGTCAGGCATCTGGAGAACCCTGCTGGGTCGGGCCAGATTCACTGTTGGTGCCAAGGCTGGGTCTGCAAGCGCCCGACCGGCACGTTTGAGAAGCCCTCTGCTCCACCGCCTCCCAGCAACCAGCATTCCAGGCAGGCTGCCCCTGGCTTCTCAGCGGTCCTCGCAGCAGCCTTTGGTCGGAGGCATTCCATACGTCGGAAAGCCCCCCGCCGAATGCTCAGCCAGCAAAGCCACACAGGAACCGTGAGGTGACCTTGGCATGTGGAAAACAGATGGAACAAGCTGGAGACATTAAGACAGACGCAGGCCAGGCTTGGAGTCTGAAGAAGGGGAAATAGAGGCCGGCAGCCCGGGAAGAAAAGACGCCAAGTTTACCAGACTCTGCATGCCGAGAAATCATTTGGCACAGGGCCTGCCATGTCTCTTTCGCGTTTAACACATTTCCAAACGCAGGGCTTTTCTTTGTAGAATGTTTTGGGTTTTTTCATTTTTCTCTCCCTTAAATTAGCAAACAGGAAAACGACCCCCCTTTCGCCCGTTCTGGCAGACGCCTGGAAGGGCTCTGCCAGCTGCCAACCCATTAAGAGTCCCAACAGGGAAATGCGGACACGGGAGGTGGCTCTTTATGCCTTCCTGCTCATCGGCCGTAACTTATTAGAAAATGATGCGCACCTTTGGAGGAATGGGGGGTGGCACTTGCAAGAGGAAAAGCAGCCCCGGACTGCGACTGTTTTGAGTGGAGCTGGTGCCGCAGTTCACCTTCTCTCTCCGGCTCAGACAATCTCCCAAGGCTGCCAGGGCCGCAGACAGCAGCCCCAAACTTTCCTGAAGCAGGGAATGTGCCACGGCATCACTGACCTACCGCCGGGGGCCATTCAGCCCCTGCAAAGGTGGCAGCCAGAGGACCTGCTCTCCTCCCCCCTCCAGGCAAACGGCCCTCTTCCATTCTGAAGCAGCTAAAAGCAACCCTGCTCCCTCCTCCATGGCAGGGGTTCCCAACCCCCCAGCACCGATACGTGGCATGCCAGCAACCGGGCCATGCAAGCAAGCGAAGCACCATCCACCAGATGCAGGCGGCACATGAAACCAGGCCCCCTCCGGTCGGCACAAAAACCTTTCTCCACGGAACCGGTCCCTGGTGCCCATAAGGTTGGGGTGGTGGTGCTGCTCTTCGGGACAGCCTTCATCCCTAACCCAATCCTCTCTTCCAAGCCCCTGGCTTTCTTTCCTCCAGCCCTTTCCAAAAGGGTCCCTGAATATTCCCCAGGCCTTCTCAGGGAGAACAACCGCCTTCCTCTCCGTGGGGCTTGCTGGAAGTGCGAGGAAGAGCAACCGAGCCGCTCCGTGCCCCTGTGACAGACAGGGGCATCACCCTGCCAATTCAGACCTCCCGTTTCTGGCGGAAGAGAGTCACCCGGCGGCTGCTTTAGCTGCAGCTTCTTGGCAAGCGGAGGCTGCAAAGCGAGACCTCAGCCACTGAGCGTGAACTGGCAGGGCCAAAGGTCCCGAGAGGGACAGATGGCGAGCAGAAGCTGCATCATTGGTTGCATCAGCCAGCCGGGGCCTCCTCTCTCCCCCGTAAGGGCCGGGCATGCAGTTGCCCAACCAGGTCCCTCTCGACGATTAGATAAAGGGTCGCCTGGCACTCTTGTCTAGAGCCTTCCTCAGGGACCGGTCGGGAAGGAAGGCACCCGGCATGCCCCTCTCCTGCTGCCGACAGCACAGCCAGGAGGACCCAAAGGAAAGGGTAGCCCCGAGGTGGGGCCAGCGGGTGACTCTCCGGAGGGGAGATCTCCTGACCGGGCTCTCAGGGGTGCCCGCAATGGCACGCTTTGGTGGCTTTGCAGGCACAGGGTAAGAAACCAGCCAAACGTAGTTGGTCAAGCAAGCTACGACTTAGCGTGACATATGAAACTAGGCAGATCCTGGTTCCCTGCACTGGGTGCCATGGTGGCGATCAGGTGGCTAGGCCTGTTTTATGGAACTATTCTGGTGTCCTTCAGAGTCTGCCAGAATTCAGGGCCAGAAACAGCAAATAAACGAGCGTCCTACCTGGGAAAGGACAAGACTGGGCTGATGCTCCCTTTCAGCCAGACCAGGATCCAAGCCTGAACATTTCAGGGTTCTTGCAGAACGAAACAAAGCAGCCCCCTGCTCATCGCAAGCGTTACACTGTACATGCCCCTCCACATATTTCTCTTCAGCTACCGTGTCTTTAGCCAAGCCGTATCACTCAACTGCACCCGGCCAGCTCTGCAGCCTTTGTGCTACCTTTTCCCGGCAATCACCTGCACCCCGCATGGCCTGGTACCACCACGAACGCGGAAACCCAGAAGAGTCTCTAAAGGGAAGCGCTTCTCTTGTCTCTGCAGCGGCTCCCAGACTTTCCCAAGCCCGGCACAAGTCTGTGAAGCCCAACCTGCCAGGCTGACTTTAAAGTCAGTTGGATCCCTCCTGGGCCCCCTTCCCTGCAAAGGCGCATCCTGCCCACAGCTCCCTTTTCATCTCCAGCAATCAGCACCTGGCAAATGACGCACTGACAGATTCCGCGCAGGAACACACCTGTTTGCATTCAGCCAGGCGGAAACATACATGCCGTTTCCAGAGCGGTTCTTGGCCAGGCCCGAAGGCTAGAAGGGCTCGGCCTGACTGAAGTGGGCATTTGCGTGAACTTGCCTGGTCCCATTCCCTGCCACTTCTTGGCCCTGCGCTCTGAAAGGGGAGCAGTGCCCGGAAGGCCCTCCCAAGTCGAAGGCAACTGGCCACGAGGAAAAGGTGGGTCTTTTCGAGACCAGAAGCCGAGATGAAAGGCAGGAAACCCCTCCAGTGCCCTTCTGCCCCCTAACGGGGTCTCTCCCCCCCCTTTTTTGTTCCCTGCCAAAATACACAGGAGAGGAAGGCAGACCGGACGCCCAGCCGCCGATTGGGTTCCGAGAGGGGGGTCTTCTCCTCCTGCTTTGGTGCACCCCTTCCTCCCGCGCTCGGCCTCCCGCCCGCAGCAGCCGGGAAAGGCTCGGAAGGACGAAAGGCGTGAAGCCTCCCGGGGACGGGGCGGGCCCGAGAGCCCCCGCCAGAGCCAGCCTTTCCTGCAGCGGGACTTTCTCGGGGCTCTAGGGAACGCCAGCTCGGCGGTCCAAAGCTTGGAGTTTCCCGCACGGAAGCCCTTGGGACGGAGCCGGCCAGGGGGGAGCCCAGCGGGGAAGCAGCAGGCTGAACTCCCCCCTCCGCCTCCCCGGGGACTTCCCTCGCAGGCTGCAAGGAAAGTCCCCGCTGGAAGGTCCGGAGGAGATCGCGGGAGCCCCGGGCCGGGACGCGCCTTTCCTTCCACACCCCCGTCCCAACGCGGGAGAAGCCAGAAACTTTGGCGGGACGAAGGACCAACACGGCCCTTCGCGCCGGAGAAAGGCTCGGAGCCGCCTCCCCGCGGGACTCCCTGGCCGCCACCGGGCTGCTGAGAGCCGGCCAGGTGGCGCGCGGGCAGCCGAAGCTGCACCTGTTGACTCTCCGCCGGCAGCGCTGACGCAACACGGAGCTCGGCTTGCAACGAAGGGAAGGCTCCCCAAGCCCGCCCGCCCGCCCCGGCCAGCCCCCGCCGCCTCTCACCAGCCGCGGCGGCGCAGCTCCTCGGCAGCCTGCGAGGAAGGGAGGAAGGAAGGAGGCGGCCGGCGGGGTGCGGGATATCTAAGGCGGGCGAGGGGCGGGCCAAGCGCCAGAGACCGCCTCCGCCAGGCGGGCTCCCCCGGGTCGCGGGCTGGAGGGGGGTGAGGCTGCCCACTGCAAGCGGCCGGGCGCTCTCGGGGAGAGCTCGGAGCTCTTGCCGCCCGGGAGCCGGGCGGCCCGGCCTCGCCTCCGTCTTCGAACCTGGGATCGGCGTGGCAGAGCCGGGGAGGGGAGAGGAGCCTCGGTCGTCGGGCTCCAAAGCTCCAGCCGGGAAGAGAAGCCAGCCGGCCAGGCGGCTTCCCAAAAACGGGGCTTGCGGAGTCCGGACTGCCCGAAGGCCACCACACCGGCGCCGCCGCTCTGAAGACTTCGGGAAATTTCCCGGAGTTTTCGCCAGGATTTCCCTTCCTGACACTCCAGCACATTTATTCTTTGTCCTGTTGCGTCATTCAACTCAGAACATAGCAGAGCAAGAGGGCTTGTCTGGGAAGGAGAGTTCCCAGAAAAACCAGAGCGCCATGCGCCGGGCACCCTTTTCCTGGGGGGCTGCTTCTCAAAGTCCCGTGTCCGTTTCAGTCCAGAAAATCATCTTGAGATGTGCTGGGGTTTAATTGGGGAGGGGGGACAGGGGGCCCGCTAAAATGCTGCCTTATTGTAGCGCCTCATGCTGGCCGGGCCTTGAATCTATAAAAACATTTCCTCCCAAAACTCCAGCCTCAAAATCCCAAACCCGCAGCCAATTCAGTCTTACTGGGCGCAGAGATCAGTGGGGCAGGTGGGAAGGGGCAGCTCCTTCCGTGGCCGTGGGGGCAATTCCGTCGGGTCAGCTAAGGAACAGCCAGAAACCTCAAGACACCCGCAGGCACCTCACTACAGGAACCCAGAAGTGGTGCAAAAAAGGGATGCGGAATAACTGACAAAGAACAGTATTTTTCTTTTTGGTGAGGGCAGCACATCCGCATGTATAAAGTACAGCAGGGCCCCTCTTCCAGGGGTGTCTTTTCCTTCCCCCTAAAGCCCTCTGAGCCAACGGCCCTGGGCTGCTGCCCAGTTGAGAAGCTGCAGTCGGGCGCATCTGGACAAAACCTGGGGGGAAAGCCTGTCGGAGACACTGGCTTCTGGGGGCATCCTTAGGTGTGTAGTTTCCCAGCCCTGAGCTACGCTGCTTATGCCTCTGCACAGGTGTGCCCGAGAAGGTAACGGTACATCAAAGAAAGCGGTCTCTACAGACCAATTACATTTTTATTGCAGTCTTGTTCCTCCTCTTAAACATTAAGGACAGTTTATACACCCCAGGACATTACAACCACTATGACAGCATACAGGAAAAGTGAAAAGAAACAAGAAATGGCTTTTTAAGCTTCCAATTTCTTTCCATCCCCTTTTTTCCCCTTGGACCATATCCCAGCTCAGGCCAGGATAGGCATAAAAAACAGTGGCAGGTGAGGGAAAGGAGCCTCGAGCCACACCTTGCCCCCCCTCCCCCAAAAAAAGCCAACCCTTCCTCCCTCCCATCCGGCTGTCCAAGGAGATACGAGCTGCGCTTAGCTCTTCTCCCTGCTCCCATCCAAATTATTAAAATTCCCCTCTACTGTTTCAGCAACTCTTGCTGGATAATCTTGCCAAAGCCGCCTCTTCCTTCATCATACTCCCTTCGGTACTCGTCTCTTACCTGGAGAGAGAAAGAAAACCAAGATAAAATCCACAAATACTGAGCCGCCCGCATCCCAGACGTCAATTCTGGATGGGTGCCGCGAAAGCCAGCCCTGGATGGTCACTCGGGAGGAAGCTTGCAAAGCACATTCTGAAGGCACCCCACGATCGGCAGCTTTTCCTCTCCTGCTCTCCGCCCTGGTACAGCCTCGCTTGGCTCATGGATGAAGCCTTCATCCTTGCAAGCCAGGGAGTTATACAACAGTTGAAAGGGCAAGCTTTCCCAATGATAGGGAAAGGCAATCTGGAATGATACGTTCAAGAACTCCCACGCAGGGTAGATGTCGATGTAGGAATTTGGGGAGTTATGACACCCCGACAGCCCCAGAGACCACTAGGTGAGGGAAGGCTACAGAGTGGTAGAAGTAAGATCCAGATGTGCACGTTCCTGCCCTTGGATGGCTCGACCTCCAAGGGCTATGGGATCTGTGCTGGCAGAACTTATACACTTCAGCGCTTCTGGGATCTAGAATGGTCTCCAGAGGAAGGGAACCCTCGGTGAAGTGGGGCCTTCGAGGCACAATCCCCTCCTTTACCTGTCCGCCTGACCTGCCACGGCCATACTGCCTCCCTTCCATGAACCCTGCATCCCAGTCTGTCCGGATAAGACGGTCATCCAGCCGGGTTCCGCTGATGAAACGCATGGCGTGCTCGGCTTCAGCTTTTGTGTAGTATCTGGAGTATTATTTTAGGAAAGATTGGCAGGATCTGGCTCCAAGTCACAACGTAACCTGCTTCCCTCGGAGAACAGCAACCAGGCCAGAAACGGTCGGTGCAGAACAAGTTTCCCAGCCCTGCAGTCAGGAACTACGAGCCCCATAAGGGGCACAAAAACCCTCCTGCCCAGTACCTTCTGCAACAATACCATGGAGCAAGATTTGAAAGATTCCCTTGGCACGAAGCGGTGCGGCGAGGCAGAACAAGCCAACCGAGCCATCCAGAAGAGCCGGGTGCAGCTGCCATAAACGGGCAGAAGCCACTTTAATTTCAATTCAGAATAGAGCTGGAAGGGACCTTGGAGGTCTTCTAGTCTAGCCCCCTGCTCAAGCAGGAGACCCTCTACCATTTCAGACAAGCGGCTGTCCAGTGAGGGAGCACCCAGAGCTTCTGGTGGCAAGCGGTCCCGCTGGTGAATCGTCCTCAGCGATAGGAAGTCTCCCCTTAGTTCCAGGCTGCTTCTCTGCGAGATGAGTTTCCATCCAGGCCTTTCTCCTCCAAATGCCCTTCCTCCCCCAGCCCCAGCAGTCTCCCCTCCGGAGCGTGCCAGAGGGGAGCCGCCTCCCCCACGCCAAGGATACTCCACGAAGCAGAACCCGCAGGGCGTCTTCTTCTTCTTGTCCAGGCCCATGATGATGCGCTTGACGTCTCCGCACTTGGAGAAGAGCTCCTGGATCTGCTCCTCGGTGGTGTAGAAGGAGAGGTTGCCCACGTAGAGGGTGGAGGAGTGCTTCAGGTCTTCCTCCAGCAGCTCCTTTCGGCCCTGCGAAGGACCCCCAGGGGACCCATCAGCCACCGCCAGCATCCAGAGGACGGCTCAGCCAGGGCTTCCACCTCCCGCTGGGGGATTCTGGGAGTGGTAGTCCACGCTTCTTAAAGCAGCTGAGAGGGAACAACCACCCCCCCCCCAGGCGCCCAGCAAAGTGGAGGGGGGGCTGGAGCCCCATGGGGGGGAGGGGCAGGCAAACGTAAACAACAAAAGAGGCAAAAGAGATCTATGATCGCTCTTGCTATGATGATGACTACTATTTTAGGAGGAGGAGGAGGAGGAGGAGGATTTCCCGCCCCCGCCCGGCCTGGCCAAAGTGCCCAAGAGCTGCTCTGGGTGCCGGGAAGGGGCTCCCGAGGGCAGAAGAGCTCTCCGGCCGGGGCGGGCGCGGGCTTCTGGGCATGTACAGAGCGCCCGTGGGCTGCAGCCGCGAGCCCAGCGAGCGCTGCCCCCCCCCACACACACACACCTTGTAGAACTGCTCCACGTACTTGCCCAATGCGCAGTAGGCGTCCCCGGTGAGCATCTTCAGGGTGGCGCCGAGGAGCCCCGACATCTTGAGCGGCGAGCCGGACGCCCTCAGACTCGCCAACTCCGCCGAACGCCAACTGGCTCGAACGCCTGTCGCTCAGGAGAGCCCTCCCCTTCCCTAGGCCGCCTCATTGGCCGCCCTGGCGACTTCGCCGCTAGGGTTGCCGGAGATTGTGATTTGGATGGCGAGACTCACGCCCGAGAGGCTCGGTCTCGAGATTCCCGGCATGCTTTGCGCAGAAGGCGGAGAGGCGACATTTGGGCGGGAAAATCGGGCGGCCATTTTCTCGTCCTCCGGCCAGCGGCCTTGTGTCGGTTGGGGCTTTTTCTTTCGGGAGAAGCCTCGATTTAAAAGGCTCCTTTTAGCTTCCCCAGGTGCAGTGGCAGAAGCACACCCGACCTAACGTCTTGGGGGAGAAGAGCAGTATGGGGCAGTGTTTCTCAACTGTGGCAACTTTTACAAGAGTGGACTTCAAGTCCCAGAACTCCCCAGCTGGGGCATTCTGGGAGTTGAAGTCCTCTCCTCTTCAAGTTGCCAAGACTGGCTTAGAGTGGCCAAACATAAGGAAGAATTTGATTAAAAGGCGTGAACATTTCTAGGCACTTTATCTGTGCATAACAATCTGCAGCTTATGAAAATTCACCCCTTTTAATCAAATTGGCTAGTCAGGAAAGGTGATCCCAGGCCCCTTCTGATATGAAATGGTGATCAGACTTGTTCTCATTTTTTTTAATGAGGCCTCGTAGCAAATACGATATGAAGCTTGTTCCCGAAATAAAAGCTTGCTGGTGAGCTTCTCCTATGGAAGTACATCCTCAGAAGCGCTCTTACCTGGGTTTCAATGATTATCTTAGTTTCTTTCTTCCCCTCAGGTCACCTAATGGTCGCTTGGCCATTGGAAATTAAACCTAAAAGTTGGGGCACTTCAGTGAGAAGGAGGCACTCCCTACCTGTTCAGGGCTCTTCCAGAGAGACAAGGCAGCAGAGATTTCTCAAGGCAGATTTGCTAAGTAGGTTGTGAACTAACGATGTAAAAGTCGAGTACCGTTTGGCTGGCCAGAAAAGGGTTGTGAAAGGGCAACCAGTGGATGCCGTGTTTCCTTCTTCATGGCCACCTGGGCATCCTTAAGCAGCCCCAAGGAGCCTTCGCTGGGTCAACAGAAAGCTGGTCCTCACTGCAGCTCTGTCAACGCAGCAAAGGCTGGAAAAAATATTGTGGCAAAGACAATCAAGATATAAACCAAAACAACTAAGATTGTTAAAAAAAATTATTTTCAAGGACCTGTTATTCTACATAGCAGAAATGGAAGATGAAAGTGACAGTCTGGAAATGAGAGGTAACTTTTGCATACAGCAATGAAATATTTAACCTTAGGGGTATTATCGACTCTTCTCTCTCCGTGGGTTTTTTCAAACCTGCTGTTTCAAAGAGATTTCTGATTCTGCTCTTGATTCTATCTAACAGTTCGAGTCTGTAGGTCAGAACTGGAGTGTCTGTCAGCAGCATTATCCCACCCAGCCTTGTTTGCAGGGAGCGTGTTAAGGGATTTTTGTAGGATTATTCTGCAGGTCTAAACTTCCAAAAGAAGGACAGCCTCTTGCCATCTTTCCCAATGCTGCTGGGAGATAGAGGAGAAGGCCATTTACCTAGCAGAAACTTAGCTGCTTGAGGAGATGACATCACCTGCTTCAGGACCATGGCTGGGCTTGATTAGACTTGGATAAGATCTGTCCTTTCCTGACCGTCACTGCCCACTGCGCCGTATTTCCTCTTGACTCACTTCTGTCCAAGAAGGGAAGGAAACTGTACACTGCAGTCTTTGCAGCAAGGGCAAGATGCGGAATCCTAAAGCGAATACTTTAGTATTACTTAGGAGAATTCTTATTTAAACCCCATCAACTGACATCCTTGGGCTCTGGCATTTTATTTAGCTACTGGAACGAGAGGGAGAACATTTAAGTTGTCTGACTTGAAAACAATTTGCTGCCTCTACTTTATTTTAATGTCATTATATCTTTCAGAGTTAATTCAAGAATTGATGAACCAAGAGACATTATTTGATATAGCAGACGGTATTGAGAAGTTGTTCAGCAAGATAGAAAGTACAAATAAAGAAAAGTGGAAAGAGAACCAGAAAGCCCAGGTAGAGGGGGAAAAAGCAAGAATCATTAAAGGCAATAGGTTGAAAATTTAGGGAAATAGCCTATCAAAAAATCTGATTACAAACATTTGATGTGTTAATTTAATATTCTGTTCTTCCACATACCTCCAAAGGTGTAGAACAGTTACTATGCATTAGCCCAAACCTTTCTTTCAGCATAATTGAGCAAGGGTGAAGAGAGAGGGTCCAAAAGCTCTCATCAAATCACCCATCTCAGACTAGCCAGCGATCTACCAGCACCTGCCAGGCCATCTTCTGTCCACCTCTACCTTTTTGTCCCTCTAGCAAAGTGATCACTACTAGTTCCTCTTTCTCTTTTCCTACATTTTCCTGGGATTCCAAATGTCCTAGGATGAAGTTAAATGAACACCGCGTAGCTTTAATATTTTGTCTGTTTTATTTGTATTTAAATTATTATATGAATTTTAAGGGTTTTAAAATGTTATCCTTGTTTTTTCCCCTACAGGTTGAGGAAAGTGCAGTTAACTTATGGAATTGGACTGTGGCAAAAAAAACAGCTCCTGGTATCACTGATATGCAAAGAGTTAAATGTCAGTTTGAATTCACAGCCATAAATTACAGCAAGAATATTTTGATTTACTAAAATGAGTGAAATGTTTTCTGTTTAGTTTCTTGCATAACCTCTCATGAATGTTCTTACCTTCTTGAAAATCTATAGATGTTTTCTACCTTTCTGTGCCCCATTAAATCACAGTGTTTGCAATATAAAAATATTTTATTTCTAATGTGAGTGCTAAAGGGAGTCAGAGACAGAGACTGGCATTAGGGTTTGCTGTGCTTTTTCTGAAATTGATGCTGGAGTGAATGAATCAGAACAAATGGAGATGGTGAACTGAGCACAGCATGTATCGCTCTCAAACGTTTCCCTTCATACTGTTTACGCCTATTTTGCATTTATTCCACGTCACAAATATTTGTTTTCTCATCTTTTATATTTTCACTGAGCATTGAAACAGTTAATGTCTTTGCATATTTCTGCAGTACGCCATGTAGCCTGCAATTTGATGATGATTTGTGAAGTGAGTGATCCAAACGAGGAGATGATACGAAGGCAAATTTTGGTAATACAGTTTATGTCCAAATATTATTTGTGTTTGTCTTCTGTTTCCTGAAATGCTAAAGAGTTGATAAGGTTCTAGAATGTTAGAAGAATATTGTTTTCTAATACATTTCAAATTTTTATTCTGTGTCCAAGAGAAATTGACAGCTTTACCTTGTTGCAATCCAAAGATTTAAACTATGATAGCTGAGAAGTGATGTAGAAATAGGATAGCACGATGTATATTCTTACCTTAAATAATTGAGGATGATTATTATGCCTAAAGCAGCCACATTATGAAGTCTCTAACAGAGTACATGAAATATATCTAGTTGCTAGATTTGCCAATATTTCTGATTCCTTTTAAATCTGCATATGTCTTTTATGATTTAGATGTTAATGAAGACTGGAAAAGGTTGGGTAGATGTTGGAAAACCTGCCCTTGCAAATAAATTCCTTGACATTGCCCTGCGTGTAAGTCGAGACTTAGCAATGTTTGTAAGTTTTTAGTAGGTGACATAATAATGGTTGCCTGTATTTTAAGCTTATCGTGTGCTTTATTTTACAGCATCTAGAGAAACTTTATGAGCAGCTGAACAAGGACTGCAGCAATGAGGCCGAGGCGAATATGCACAAAGCTGACATACAGAAAGATATATTCAAAGTTCTGTCTTACCAGGCTGAATCTGTATGTTTGAAAAATAATTCAATTCATTGTAGCGGCATGATAGTAACAAGTGAATTTTATCCATATTGTTATTATTCAGTAACAATATTACAATAAATAACATTCTGTAATTCTATATTCAACAAGTATATTCTACAGTTAGTTGGATTGTTTCCTCCCATATTGCTACTAGATCTGATACTTTGTGAGCATTCCTCTAATGTAAAACTGTATTAAATTTTTAAACACTTAAAAGAAGCCCATGTGTCATCCAAGCAACTTATTAGCATACCATGTTGCTTTCTTAGGCAGTTGCTTTAGCAGACTTTCAGAAAGCGGTTGGGTGTGTTCAGCGGTGTAAAGACATCCTAACAAGACTGCCAAAAGAGGTCAGAGATTAGATCTTAAATGCTTTTTTATTCTGTTGTACTACCCTTCAGAGCTATGAAAAAATAAACTTGGTTAATTCTCAGCTTTTTTAAAACAGCAATTATGAAACCGATATAAATTAATCTAATTTAATTACAGGTTTGTTACCTTTCTCTCCTGTGCTATAACTTTGGCATAGAAACATACGAATTCAAGAGATATGAGCAGAGCTCATTTTGGCTCAGGTAATTTGACTCTATTACTTTTGGCTTAGGTAATATTTTGATAAGCAATAAATAAAATGTCCAATTCTTCCCTATGTATAGCCACTGGGATTCAAAACAAGCATTTATCTGATTCTGTCTAGTGATTTAGAGATTCTTCTAGCTGCAGAGGTAGTCAAGGCGAAGGTAATTTTATAAGTACATTTGAAGGGCCCAGGTGGTTTGATGCAAAAAAAAAAAAAGTAGAAACTCTGGATGTTGCTCCTTTCAGAATTCCCTTAACTCCAGCTTTCTTTTTCTTAAATAAAGCAATCATCGCTATTCAGTTATGTAAATCTGCAGATGTAATTTATTTATAATAAGGTGCCATTTAAACAGGGTTTGTACTTAGGATTTATTTCTGGATTAAAGAGAGCAAACTGTTGCAGAGTATCTCCTGATCCCTGCATAATACACGCGTGCTAACTTTAAAGCACAAATTTGAGTGTTTATTTGCCAAAAAACCCCATTCTATCCTGGTTATTTGAAAGAGAAGACTGTTTTGTGAGCGTTAGTGCAGTATATAATATAGAGATATGACTGAAGGCCTCTCTCTCCTGCCCCTCCTTCATCTACTCTGTGTTCTGTTCCTTTTGTAGCTTTACAGTAGAATACCTCCAGTATAATTTCTTAAGTATTTAAGGTGCAGTACGTCAAATAATAACATTGCAAAATTAATACACCACAGTGCCAGGACATTTCGCATATTTAAGGTCATTTTTGCGAATGCATCTTTAGGGTAGGTCTTTACTTACCCGGTGGGTTTTCTTTTCCCCTCCATGGTCAGTGAATCCATTCTGTTTCTTTCTTTTATTAAATAGCCTCAGCTATGAAATTGGAAAGATGCACAAAAACTCTTCAATCAGTAAAGAAATGCAGGTGAGCAATCTTTGTAATCCATTGGAGAATATCTTGGTCACTCAGTGTGAGAACTATTGATACATGACCTTTATTGCCCTTCTCCAGTTCTCAGCCTTCTGTGTGTAAATATTTATTTTATTTTATTTTATTTTATTTTATTTTATTTTATTTTATTTTATTTTATTTATAGGCAAAAGTGCTCCGATTATTAGCTACTGTCTATTTGGAGTGGGATTATAAACAATATCAAGAGAAAGCTCTCCAGGCTATCATCATGGCTAATGAGGTGAGGTTGATTTCTGGGCTAGGCTAATTCTTATTAAGAGTTTTGCAATCAGCAGAATGACTCCCAAGATAATATGTACAGGAAAGCAACAAAAAAGGAGAAAAAATCTAGTAGTACCTTTTCCAACAATTTTTGTTAAAAGGTATCTGCTTTTGTGAGCTGATAAAATTAAGGTCAGTGTAGTTTGTTGGTCCTAATGGTTTTTTTTTAAATTCTAAATGATGTAAAAAATAAAATAAAATATTTTACTATTTAAAATGAGAATAACGGTTTGAGGTCTCTGGGATTTATTAAGATAACTTTTTAATTTCTTTAGAAATGAGGCTTCTGAGGTAAAAGATTTTTGAGGCGCTCAAATGGAAGATTAAGCACCATGTAGTGGTTAACTGGTATGGTTCAAGTCCATCCTTCATCAGGGAAGTTCCTTGGTGTCTTTGGACCCAGGCAATCTACCCTCTGGAACTCTATCAGGGAAAAATGGGGAGAGTACTGGGTTCACCATCCTGAGCTTCCAAAAGGAAAAAAAAATGGGATATAAATCTAATAAGAACAATACTGATTAACTGGTAATGTGGCAATAGCAGGTAGATCGTTGGTAAGGATATTTAAGATTATTCTAGAAGATATATTAGGGAGAACTCTCGTGAAAAGTTTTGATGTTCTTTATGAATAGGCTGTACTAGTTAAAAATACCCCGAATCTGATAAAAATAGTTTGGCTGTCAAATAATACCTTGATGTTTCGATTTACAGGAGAATTTACATCCAGCTGGTCTTTACTTAAAAATTAAAATTCTCCTGAAAGGTGATGCATCGGATGAAGATATTAGAAAAGGTATTATTCTTGGTTCAATGTAAAATCAACAACTTTACCACTCTAAAGAATGTCTGAGTTGTAACAGAGAAGGAGGTGAACTGAACTGGACTGTTTCTCAGTCTGTAGTACTTCATTTTAACTTGTGCAGGCTTAAATTAAGCTGATTTATTATTTTGGTTCTAAACAAAGGAACTTTAAACTAATGCAGGAGCCCTTGAAAGAGTTTTATAAACAGAATTTACTCATGTGAATTCTTCCTTTCCTCCTTTCTACGAGCAAAGATTATTGGGTATATTCATTTTCCTACTGCATAGCAGTGTAAATTATCCCAATGAACTTCATCTTTCTGTCCACCAGGGCTCCTAGACCATTGGTTATTTGGTCATTTTTTATTTTTATTTTTTTGCAATAATAAATGCTGAATTTTATTATTACATTTATAACTTTTTTATTTGGTCATTCTTGTATAAGACAAAGTATTTGTACTTTAAACCCCACCCCCACCCCCATGCACATCCTTTTAGTGAACATGCTAACTTTGCTGTTGCTGCTTTCCAGCTGTCACTGAACTTCTGCAGCATGAGGTTTCTCTGGAGATCTGTCTGGACACTGCAAAGCTGCTTCTTCAACAGGAGAGGTATAAAGACCGAAGGGCCCTCCGGGACACAGTTAGGCATCTGTGTCTGTCATAAGAGTATTGAAGGAATGTTAAGGACATCTACCTAATGTATTTTCTTTGTGGGTTTTTTTTTACAATCTCCAATTTTCTGCAATTTGTTTCTATAGTGATGATTTATTATCTTGCAATAAAGGGAGGTGAATTGGCATAGAGAGTGCCACAGTCACCCAGTAGCCGGATGTAGGCAATAGGTGCAGGTGCATTGGCTAGGTGGGAATGAATGAAACAAAGGGGCAATGCATAATCCTTCATTTCGATGCTCAGATTGGTTTGAAGAGGCACAATTTGGGTAAGCAGCGTTTTCAGCCAAAGGCCTACAATTAGCACGATTGCAGCATTGTAGGTACTATGCACAGACCTGCAATTTGATTCCTGTCAGAGTGCTCCAGCAAGCTTTTGATATGGAAATCTGTGTCTTAATGACTGTTCTGGAAGAACAACATAGTGAGGAGTCAGGTTTCTGTTACTGAGAAATAAATATATGAATTCTCTCAGCTTTCCCTAGTGTCAAAATGCCCAACCTCTTTTCATGTACATTCAGGGAAGCCATCGGATTTGACTTTCTGAAATCAGCATCTCAGCTGTTTGAAAGATCCCCAGATGCCGGCAGAGTCCTTCTCTTTCATATCGAGCTCCTGTTACAGAGAAGGAGGGAGCCCCTTGCCAAGGGAATGATTGAAGATGCCATTGCAGGTCTGGGATCCAGCTTTTAATTATACTTTTCTAGTGTAGATACCTGGAAGCAATTTGCAGGATGTGAAAACCTGTTTTGCTTGGAATTTTCAGCTACAAAATCCAGCAATTATAACTTCGTGCTGATTAAAGATTTAAGATTAATTTAAATCGTTCAACTTTTAACCATGGTTTGAAGAGTCCACTTTTGAATTGTACTGGAAGTTTTAGTAGCAGTATTTTGAGCTCTCGTGTAAAATCTTGCTTAGCATTGCTGGGTGTCGTAGATGATCTTAGGTCTCAATATAGTTAGACATGTAGACATTCTTCACATTTGTAGAGTTGGTGAAATTCTGACATTTATCTCCTTAGCACACAGTGTAGGAAAGCAACTGCCTCCTGAAATACTCAGCCGTTTACACCTTGTTTTGTGGGACAGAGCAGCTAAGGATTACGAGGTTTGTCCTCTTCCTACCTCTGAGCAAACGCAGCGTATCCTTTTCAAAGTATGCAGAGAATACCTTAAAGCTGCAATCCGAGAGCCTCAATGTCAGATTATTGATAATATTAGAAAGTAAATAGATGGCCTTCATTAACTGTCATTTAATATATCCCAAACTCCTGAAGGTAACTGTGCAGGTGGCTAATATTGTGAAAATATCTGGCTTATGTTGCATTCATCATCCGCCTTGAAGGTTTGTCCCTTGCTTTGCATTGAGATTGGGGTGTCTGATTAAGCTCACGGTAACTAATTTTAATTCCTATATAGTAAGTGAGAAACCTTGGGGATTTCTCTCCTGCTCTGGTAAAGGAACCCGCCTCTCTGCCTCTTAGTAGGCATGCGCTTAGAGCGAATCTAACATTAAGGCCCGGTTGCTGTTTTCTAGTCCAAGAGCTACCCCGAAGCCCTTCAGTGGTACAGCTACTCTCTCAGCTTTTACGCGTCTGGGCAGACAGACCAGCGGAACCTGGCAAAGCTCTACAGGAACATGGCTGCTTGCTATCTTCACCTGAAAGAGCCTGGCAAGGTATCCCGTCTTCTTTGTACCCTCTTTTTTCAGGGGACCCTCTAACTTTCTCCCTGGGCAGAGAAGGCATCTTCGAGAATGGCTTGGAATCGAGGGCTGTTTCTTTCTCAAGGGAGCGTGGCGGGGGGTGGGGTCTTCCTACTCCTCGATAGTCAAGGCTCAAGAGACCAGGGCCTCCCTCTCCTTTACGCCTGTAGACAAGGGCCATGGTCGGGCTTGGCTGCTTGCCGTGGAGGCCCGTAATCTTCCCAAGAAGGAGAAGATGTGTCGGAGTGTATCAAATCCATCTGCCCCTTGGCTGGGGTTGTTAGCACGCTAATATTAATTCATGTAAAGCGGGCTTTCTCCCGAGGCCCGTTCTTAACCTTGTTGTCTGCTACGGAAGGCCCAGAGGTCACACAGCCCGCCCCGTCCCAAAGGGACATCCTATTCTGGCAGATGCTACAGCTAGCCTTGCCTCATTTGTCTCAGGATGTCTCTGGCACGATTTGCAGCGCTCACCTATGACGGCAGACCTCACTTTAGATTCCTTAGGAAAGACGAATGCTTGTGTGGCCCTTAGCTGTTTTAGGAAGAAGCAGGGGACAGTGGCACCTTTGCCAACTCGCCTTTTCTTTCAAAGCTTCCGGCTTGACAGTTCTTTTGCCAGCATCACTGCAGAAGCAAAGCGGTCCTTTTTGCTGGGATTCTCATCGCATCTTGTCAGCAGAGAATGCATTTATCTTGTCTTTATTGCTCCAGATAAACTTAAAGACTTTAAAAATGAAAAACAGAAACTATGGTGTGAATGTATCGATCTGACAGTGCAAGAATCACACTGTTGCTTCATTTATAATACAATATAACATAGCATAATATACATCTTTTATTGCAGAAATGCTAGTATTTAATGGATACTAATTATATACCTATTATTAACCGGTTATCTGTCTATTGTTGACACTAACCGAGCTGATTCTCTTTACCTAAAGGCTAATGAGGCTGTAAAGAAGGCGGAAAGATACGACCCAAATAGCATCTTCACTCACTTCTATGTTTATAAAATAGCAGTCTTAGAGAAAAATACCCTCCAAGGTAAACCCCCTTGTGCTTTTACTGTGCCAGTGAATGTGTAATCCATCTGTTAACGACAAGGAGCGAGAGAATCTGTTTGTCCCACCTTTGCCCTCTGTATATCAGACAAGCACCTCTTGTCACAAAGTGGAATTCACAACTGATATTTTCTGCATAGAATTATGTTTCTAAGAGAACAGGGCAAATTACACAAAGGGCATCAGCAGAAAGAATGTAAAAGTTCCAGATTTGGAAACCTTTGACTGTCCAGGACACTACAGAATTTAGGGCATTTTGTTTTCTCTACATAGAGCAGAAATGCTTCTTGGTAGCACGCTGTCACTTTGGTAATCTTGCTTGCTTGCTTGTTGCTATTGATGTCATAAAAAAAATGCTAATCACTATTAGCAGGGTGCGCAAAATAGTAGTGATTTTTAGTTACACCACTGTTACTTCGTCATATATTTGGAATCAGGGTAGAATATTTTTAGGTTCTGAATGAACGACTTGGGCATATATTAGAACCTTCAACAGTTTAGTATTGGTATATTTCAGCATGAGCTTTAATGTGTCCTGTTTGAATAATGTATTTAACTATATAGTTTTTAGATATTTCTCATCCACCAGATGAAGGGTTCTTTGGATGGGTTATGAAACTATTAACATGGTAGAGAGTAAAGGGCACTACTATAAATAGGAAAAATACATAGAATAAGAAAATAAGAATATGGTTCTTCTGCAATCTCACTGGTTTAAATTTGCAACCATGAAAAACAAAGCAATTTTCCTTGACATGCATATTTTACTGCATGTTATTTTAACATAGATCTTTCTCATCTACGTAATTTAATTAAACATAATTGAGGATTCAACCCAGAAGAGTAACTAGCAATAGAGCTTGACTCAAAAGTAGCATCTTCGGGTTTTGTTCTGGTAAAAAAATGCAGGATCCTGGACTTGGTAGAGGGGTGGAGGGTGAGCCCAGGCTGTTAGCTGAAGGTTGCTAACTGAACACCCTGATTGATGTTATGTTCGTAAACCGAAGCAATCCCGAAGCGACGACAAACAGAATGAAAAACACAAATTGTCCGTATTACGGACACGGGAAATGATTTACTAGCAACGACGACATCTCTGCAAGAACAACAAAAAACCTCACAGCACTGTAAGAGCTGACAAAGCGCTTCATTTTTCTTACAAAAGCTGTTGCTACCCTCCTGCATACAAAAGAACAGCCTGCTGTAAGATCAGACCTCACGTGCAAGTAGCTGAGATTCCCTACACGACGACAATTTGGCTGTTGAAGAGATTGGCCAAGGACTTGTCTTGGCTACCTGAGATAGGCCACTCCTAGACAGTAAAAGAGTTGCAGGTTTCTGTCCTCGGAGCAAGGCTCCCATCAACCAGCACTAGGTCTAAAGGAATCAATCCGTGTTTACGTGAGCAAGCCAAGGCTGCTGTTAATGTCTCTTGTCTGCCTTTTAGCTTGGGATGCGTTTGCAGCAATGGAGACATCGGCCGCAGAGTTCGCGGAAGGATCTATGGCGACCAACCTTCTGAGCTTAGCAGCTCAGTTTGCCTTGGAGGTACAGATTGGATCCTCGCGGCCGGTGGGATCACTATCACTTGTCCTTTTTAATTGAAACTTTTATATATAGTCAGTAAAAGCAAAGCATTCCCTTCTCCAGGGGGCTGGCAAGTTACAAAAGGAGCAAGAGCTAAGGAAGGGATGGGAAGAGGGCAATGAGCAAAATTTGGATGCCGTATCCCCCGTTGGAGGGAGGGAGGGAGGGAGGGAGGGGGAGAGAGAGAGATTGATTAGTGAAAGACAATAGAGCCGAGGGATGATGTTCTAGTCCTCATGGTGTCTCTCGGCATTAGCCTTTGCTCCACGTTTTGTTCTTTGAATTAAGATTCTCCAAAAATAGGAATTGGGTTTTTCAGCCTGACCATGTTTGAACTGTGTTTATAATATGACATTTGTTGTGTTCAGGTAGAGCAAGATCACACTGAAGTTATATTTTTCATATTTATATTGCTAATTAAAGTATTTTCCCTTCAGAATGATCAACAGGTTATGGCTATTAAAGCCTTGGGGTATTTATCTCAACACTTGCAGGATGGCCAGCAAGCGCTTACAGCAGTAAAGTGAGTAACATATATACATTGCTGTTTGTTTCATAATTTGCTGTCAAAATATGAAGACTTCGGTTCTTTCTTATATTTCCTTAAAATGCCCTCATTTTATATCTGGCAAGGATTTGCTTTACTTGAAATCTTGTTTCAGATTCGTTTTTTTAAACGTATCTCTTAAATTAGTTCTCCTGAATTTGAGTCCATCTGTATAAAATTCTTATTAAAATGTTTGCCATCTTTGTTCAACACTAGACGTGGACATTTTGTGCTGGGGTGATTTGGCAAAGGAGCACCTGGCCTCTACAGCTAGTAAACAGAGATAAAAATAAAGAGAGTCGCTCTTGAAGGAAGGTGGAGGTTTTAAATTATGTGATTGCTGAACATCACGTGGCATAATTGGCTTTTGTTGCAGGTGTTTGATTCGGCTTGTATTGTCAAAAGTGACATCTGAAGAGGAGATGTGAGTTACATTTCTAGTAATTGCAGATATTCAGTTTTTGATAAGGTGTTAGTGGGAAAAGTGAAATAGCGACTCGAGCTGCGAAGAAGGATATAAACGTTCAGCCGTGGTTATCTTGAACCGTCACTAATGTAGTAACTGAACCTAGATTTAGAATTTCTTTTTCACCTTCTGGCCGCCAGTGTTAGCTCCTGCTTCCTGTAATCAAATTGCATAGAAGAGCAGTGTTGTTATTCGTTTATTTTTATTTTTTTTTCTTTTTAAAAAAATATTTTATTTTTAGTACAAACAATTTTCCAATCTTATTATTCGTTTATTTCAACTGCTGTTTCTTCAGAGAAGATATTTTCCTCCCTTTAATATCATTTAGAGATGTTAACTGACTCCCACTTTTTTTTATTTTAGGATTAAAGATATGGAGTCGCTCCTGTCATACTTGACAACAGGTATTACACTGGCTAGATCTTGGTGTCCATTGACTGAGTCCAGAGCAAGAGCTGGAGACCAGGCAGAGCTTCAGCTGCTTCATAAAGTCCCAGTCAGAATGTACGATCTTCCTAAATTCATGTCTGTTGCTAACATCTCTTCCAGCTCACCGTAGACTTGATGAGCTGCACAACGAGGAAAAGGAGTCGCTGGAAATCAGGGCCAGGGAAGCTCAGTGGTTCAGAAAGATAGGTAGGCCACGACGCGGAGCCCACCCTCGCCTGCATCATCGCCGCCACGGTTCCAGAACAAAAAGTATAATATGGAAATGCTTCGGCAGGGAGGACTTATGTCAGGGATGCACGCATTCCCTCCTGTGCAAAATGATGCCGCCTGACCCCTTCCGCATTCATGCGCGGACGCAACCGCCCTGGGGGCCTGGCCTGTAATCCAAAGCAAGGAGAAATCTGAGGGCAAGAAGTCCAGTTTTCTTGCGCTTGTCAGCGGTAAATGCCTTCGGTCAGGTATTCGGGACAGCTTGTTCACATAACCATTTTGTCTCGTACATGCCAAGAAGGGGAGCTGGGGAATGTATCTTTATGGACTGAAGAAGGAAGGGATTTAAAAAGCAGAGGTATTCTTTCATAATAATAGGAATCCCCGTGTAAACTCCGTTTACACAGAAATAATCTGTGAATTTTTAAGCCCATCAGAAGAGAAAAAGCTTTGTTTTAAGCAGAATTGTGGTAACTGCCATTGGTGATGCTGTTAAATCTGACGTTCTCTTTTATTTGCTTTATGAGCTTGGAACTTGGCTGTGCGGTGTGAGGGCTGCTTAAAAGTGATGAGAGATTTCTTTATGATGTCATTCAAGGTAGGCGCTTCTCCCTAAATTCTCCCTGATGTCTTTGCAGTTGCAAACGTGGGTTCTTTGTGCAAAGTCCTTTTTGAAAGGAGCCCTGCTCTGTTACTTTTGAGATTTACCTTAATATTCGCGTCTCGTCTCTGCCTGGCTGACGAGCAGCCAGTCAGCAACAACTGGTTTGAGTGCAGGGACTAATTATGGTTGCACTGATGCCTTTTGCCCCAGTTCTCCCAGTTTTGTCCTCTTGATAAAGCGGTCCTGCTCGCTCAGAGAACGTGCCTGCTCATGGCTGCTGCAGTGGACCTGGACATAAGCCGGAGCAATTTGCTGCCTGCTGATGAGGTAGACTTTGGAAGGAATGTAAATGTTAACTTTTGTATTTTAGGACTAGTGCCTCATGGAAATTCAGGAAAGGCCTGATTTCATTTCTGATTAATTGCCTTACAGAAATGACTGATTGTCTTTGGAAATGGGAATAATGTTTGATACTTGAGCCGCGCTTCCAGCGCTTCACACTTTATATCATAAACCCGTATTCATTCTACCCTCTTGTGCTTCTTTGAAGAATTTGCAGAACATTTAAATTAAAAAAAAATAATATCTAGGCATCGATAATCAATAGATACGTTTATGTATGCGAAAAGCCAGGAAATGCATTTTCCCCAACGTGCCAACAACCGTTGGGACGCTCGTGTGCGTTTTACCTGAAATGTGTCTTGGCTTCCAAAGCAGGCTGAACTGCTGACCCAGGCGCTCGAGTGCATCCGGTCCTGCAGAGCAATCTGGAAAGTCTTGAAACAGACGGGTGAGCTAGAATTCCCACACTTCCAAAATGAAGGAATGGTGAAAACTCTTTGCCTTAGTTAGTGATGGGATGTTGAGATCTGTCAGGAGCACAGCTCTGTTTCAGGCAAGGGGCACCCGAACCCTCCCAAGCAAGGCGGCAGCCCTCTCAGAGCAGATTGCGGAGCTCTCGGGCCCCGAGCCTGGGCGTCAGCGGAGAAGTGAGGCCGGAGCCTCCTTCCACGCCTAGCGAAGCAATGGAACCGAGACGCCTCCTGATCATTCGGAGGAAACCAAACAGGCGTCGTCCGCTCCGGTGGCTCGGAAAGGCCCCTCTCCTACCTGAAGTCCTCTTCGCTGTGCTGAAACTGTATGGACTGGGGGGTTCTTTCGCCCCCCCCTCCCCGGTCATACCTCATGGGCTACTAAAATGGGGCTTGTTTTCTGCACCGTAGGCGATTTCCCCAAGGACCCCACGGATACAATATTACAGCTTTATGAATTTGAAGCCAGCGCCAAGCTGAATTCTCCTGCGGTGTCCAGCCTGCTGGACGAAGTGCTGGCGCTTCCAGGGGTGGAGATCAAGACTCTGGAAACCATTGCTTGTAAGAGGCCGGCCTGCTGCTCCCCTCACCCTTCCTGGCGGGAATCCGGCATTTCAAGGCAGCGGCTTCGAACGAGAACGGCTGCTTCCCTGAGTCTGGGGCGACGAAGCCGCCTGCCGCAGCAGAAGCTGTTGTGCTTGCAGCCTTTCTCTCTGGGCAGCAGCCCTGCAGTGTTGTCACAGGGCGGGTGCCCAGCGGCTCGAAAAGTCTCTCTTTTTCTCATGACTTCTTCCTCAAGCGCTGGCCATGGAACCTCCCGCTCGCTATCCCTCCGTGTGCAAGAGGGCTCTCCGGGTGATCTTGACTCTCCTCAGGAAAGGTGAATCGATTGATGCAATCGCCTACAGGTAAGCGGCGGAGCCGAGAAGCAGCTGTGTGCGTGTGAGGAGGACAGGCTTAGGCAGAGGATCGCTGTTGGGGGTAAAATGCCGTTTCTTCTCGAGAAAAAAAGTCCGGGGATGTGTTCCTCCCTCAGGACCTCGAAGGTTGCTTCTTTCTGAAACGTTGGAATGGACCTTCCCTGCTGAGGAAGGTCCCCCGAGTTGGGGGGAGGGGAGGGCTAGACAGGCTTGACCCAGTGAGAGATTTGGGTGCCTTGCAAAGTAGGCAGGAAGAAGGTACTTCCCAGAGCTGACCTCAGGCCTATCCTGCCGTTCTATGTCGTACTCAGCAAATGCCTGCACAGCTTGGTCCACCTTTCCCTGCCCTCCGGCCCAAGTGAGGCAGATCTTTGCGTGCTGGAGGAGGCCTGGGCCTATTTTGAAGATGCCCTGACCCTGTTGGACAACACAGTTAGTATCATGCAGCTTCTTTTGGCGACGGGACTCTTGGAAGTCTGCCAGACGGTCATTTTGATAGAACGGGATATCCGCCTGTCTTTCCCCGTTAACATGGCAGGCTCGGGTGGATGAGCACGAGATCCTCTCGGTGGCCCCACTTCTGTCCAGGCAGCTTACTAATGAGGCAGCTTACGTGTCTGCGTGTTCACGTGCCCAGCTGCGTGAAGGCAAAATACAGCTGTACTTTGTTTTTGCTCTTCTTGGTTACATTAAAACTAAGCTTGGACTCAAAACTGTGTTGTGTTCATTTGAATGTTAGCAGGTACTACAGGCTGGTTACCCAGAGGTGGAGATAATCTGGCTTATGACTAGAGCTTGGAACACAGGAATCTACCAGCACTGTGCCGGCAAGTACAAGGAAGCAGAGCAATGGTGTGGCCTAGGAATGCGGTTCTTGGCCTACCTGGGGACTTTGAAGAACAGCTACGAGAACCAGGTGAGGACGG